>PVJX010014526.1:0-44674 GCA_004027295.1 Dolichotis patagonum | reverse complement strand
CTGCTGTGGGCCAGGCCTCAAGACAAAAGATCAAACAAATGCACATCCTAAGGACTGATATTCTAAATAGGTCTCTATCACCCTGAGAAAGCCAGGAGTCACCATTCCAACCTTGCAAGGGAAGAGTTACTGCTTTTTAAGCATGCCTGCTTGCTACATGACTCGCTTCTCTATTTGTCCCCGATTTAATCAATTTTACCTGAACAATTAATCTTACTGGTTACTCATAGTTCTGTCCCACCTTATGCCCACCTTGCAAGTTCCCAGGTTTTCCCCATCTTGGACCCCTCTCACTTCATGGTTTTACTCAAGTCCCTAGAAAAAACAGAGTCTTTGGCAAATCGCTTGGGACTTCTGTCTCTCAGACAGAAGCTTGATTTCTTTGAATAAATATATTCTGCTCTTAACCTCCATTGTCCCTAAAATTCATTCTTTGATTTTAGAGAACACAAACTTATACCAGACATATAGTAGGTTGGGAGTTTCATTTCCTTTTATCACCTTTACTAAGATCATGTAGTATGGAAGAAAACACAAACTGTGGTTAGTACCCAGTTCAGATGTTCCTACTCACCACACTTTTAAAAGTGCATTTTATTGTGCTTTAAATATGAAAGCAGTTGGGGCTGGGGATTTAGCTCAGTGGCATAAACGCCTGCCTTGCAAGTGCGTAGTCGTGAGTTCAATCCCTCGTACTGATCAAAAAAAAAAAAAAAGGAAAAAAATATGAAAGCAATTGAGCTGGCCAGGCATGTCTGTCAAGGGAGGGATAATGATGCAGAGAAATTTCTTCTGAAGGGTCTAAAAATCATATTTGAAAGAAACAGGACCACTAGAGAGAGATCAATAAAGATGTCTCCATCTTTAAGCCTCCTCATTGGGCCTTTGACTGCCCTTGAAATTCCCCCAAAAAAGTCCAGCTGCAGAGTGACCAGAACACCCCCACCTCCAGGTAGATGTCTCCCACCCTCTCCTTCCTTGGAGCAGTAACTCCACCTTAAACCCAAGGCTAGTTACTCTAGGAAATGGGTGTTTTTCTCCATAGATCCACAAAAGAGCTCAGGATTAAGACAGCTGTTGGCCCTGTGTCTTGCCTTATTACTGGAGCATTCATTTACCCATCCACCCATTCAACAATGTAATGCATGGTACAAACAGGGAACAGACACCAGATGCCTATGCTCATGGAGATTGTGTGTTGGTAGGAGATTCAGTCAATAAATTAATAAAGATTTACTACATATTTATTTCAGCGCTACATAACATGTTTGGAAAAAGAAAAGCACATGATAGAGTTAGGAGTACTACATAAGATTGAGTCATCAGTGTAGGATTCTCTGAGGGGGACACTTGAGCTTGCCTTGCATGAAATGAGAAGGAACTATGCTGCTGTCTGTAGAAAGAAGCTCCAGATAGAGTGAGAGGCAGGGCAAAGAGCACCACACAGGAAATAGCAAAAAGCTCATGGTGAGTGGGACAGATAACTAAGATGCAGAGGGTGAGTGAAATTCAAGAAGTAGCTGGGGCCCGGATTACGAAGAGCCCTGAATCCCAGGGAAAGGGACCTGAGCATTCATCCTGAGAAGGATGGGGAGACAGTAAAGCACTGTGAGCAGATGAGTGACACCATGTAAAGTATCTTAACCCTTTCTGAAAGGATCACTTGGGCTACTCTTTTTGAGGAAGGACTGTGGAAGAACAAAGGTGGAAGCAGGGAAACCAAGCAGAAGTTGGCAGCAGCTTAGACTAGGGTGATGGCCATGGTGAGGGAAAGCAAAAAGAACTTGCTGAGGAAAAGCCTTTAACACTACGTGGCATTTGGGCATCTGAGTGTGTTGCGAACCCTGACCTCTTGCTCTTTGTACTGCCCACTGGGTCATGCCTGCGTTCTCACACCTCTGTTTATTTATTTTTATTTTTTTTTTCTTTTTGAGACAGGATCTCGCTATGCAGTTCAGGCTGGCTTTGAGCTCACTTTGTAGCCCAGGCTGATCTCAAACTTGCAACGATTCGCTTGCCTCAGCCTCCTGAGTGCTGGGATTATAGGAGTGTGCCACCACACTCATCTTCTCGTACTTCTTTAATGTCCACATTTACAAACATATCAATGTTGCATCTGTGATCAGTCTCTGTTCCTTATCTGGGGCTCCTGACCACCAGCTACCACCCATGTTCAGCATGGCATATGCAACACTGCTGCTCTTACTTCATAGGTATGTCCTGCTTTTCAGTTTAAGGCCTTTCATGTACATTATTTCATCTGATGCATTAGCTTTCACAGACCATTTTATGTCTTTCAGTCGACTCCAGGAGACCTTAAAGAAGACTCATTGTCAGCTTTGGCTGAATTCCAGATAAACTAACTCATTGGCAATGGTAGATCTGGCAGCACACATGCAGTCCTGTAGATGAATATGTGTAAGTATGCTGGTGAACTGAGCTAAAGGGCTCAGGGACAAACACAGAGCAAAAGTAACCTGGGGCAAGAAGCATGCCAACAGAGGGCCCCAGAGAATAGTAAACAGAAGCCAGAAAAGGTGCCAGAGATGTGAACAGAAGACCAGAAATGAGGCAGAAGGGTGGCAGGAAATTTAGAGCCAGGAGGTAACAATTAAGGGAAAAGGTCGAGCCAGGCCAGTGCCAGCTATGAGTCACAAGTCTGAGCTGCTGGCCAAGCCCCATGGTCAACTCAGAGCAGTCTTTCAGAAGGGATCCAGGCCAAGCGCCTGGGCAACAGGTAAGAGGAGCCAGCACTGTGCACTAGAGTGATGCTGAAAAGCCTTTGCTTAGGCCCAAGAGCCTCTCTGTGTTTTCCATTTGAACACAAGCCAGTCCCCAGATGTGGCTAGAGACTGGGGGTAAAAGCAAACAGGGCATTAAAAGGGAAGGTGAGGTGCAAAGAGGAGGGAGTAAAGACAGGCACTCTTTTCCTGGATGCTTCTGACAGTGGAAGAAGTTCTCAATCTCTAATTTCACAGGCTAATATCAGGAGCCATAGAGTTTGACTCCAGGGTTAACATCAGTCGGCTGATTTTCTTAACCTTGGACCAGTGATTCTCAAACTGGTTTTGAACCTTGTCCAGATTTCCTGGGTCCTGCCAGAGTATAGTTAATTCAGAATCTAGGGCAGGCGGACGTGATTGTGACAGTATTTAAAAGCTACCAGGTGACCATGGTAGGTAGCCAGAGCGGAGGCTTACTTTCTTACACACATGCACCAGCCTCACAACGCTCTCTTCCCTCTCTTAGTCTAATGTCAAAGGTGCCAAAAGTAAAGATCATAAACAGGTCCCAAGCAGATTAAAAAATAAAATCTAACCCTCCTACTGAGTTGGAAGAAAAGGGAAATTCCACCCACAAGGCTGTTTGTGGAGATACAAACACTGTATCCTGTTCAACTTGACTAGTAAGAATAGAGCTGGCTGATGATACATGCTTTGCAGCCCTAGAAGTCCTGCCTTTAAAAAACCCAGTGTTAACCCCTAGATAAATGAGCCACATTTATTCTTGTCAGAGAGAAGCACATATCAGTGGCTTTGCTTCCATCTTTAGGATTAAAGTCTCAGAAATAAAGAAGCTGAGGGCTATGCGGAACTTGAAAGATCATCTTAGTTTCTGGACACTATGGTGTGTCACCTGGGTACCTCTTAAGCATCCTGTCTCCCAGAGACACTCCTGCTGAAACCAATGCTCTTGTGTACTTTTTTTCTGGCAGCTATATGGCTTCTGTGGAGTCAGGCCCTATGAGGCTGCTCCAAAGTAAAGACCTTGCCTGACCAGTTCTGTACCAAGTTCTATTCAAAGTTGCTGAGAGATGCTGTGTATTTTCATACCCTGATTCATTTAAAAAATACTTGTTAAGTATCTGTGAAGTGCCAGGTGCAGTTAAAGATTCTGGGGATATAGCTGTGAATGAAACAGACAAAGCTCTACCCTTAGGAACTTAAATTACAGTGAGCAAAATGCTCTTTGCCTTAGGAATATGAGTTTAAGGATAAATTGCAAGCCCCTTGAAAACTGCTGTGTGTGAGTCCCATGTTGTCAGTAGCAGAAAACACAGGATACAAACAATTAAGTTTGTTGAACACACAAATAAGTGAATGTGGAGTGGTGCACACAAATGTCTCAGCCCTACTGGTGCTACCATTGCTGACTGCCCCACTTTGCCACAACCACTTTCTTTAACCATGAAGATGGTTATACCTTCAAGTAGGTAGAAACTCACTTGAGAAAACACCCTCCATTTGTCTATTTTAAAGATAGTTTTTCATACACCATGCAATTTACCCATTCAAAGCTTACAACATAGTCTTTAGTATGTTTGTATTTAGTCAGGTATGTGCAACCAATAATATCACAGTCAATTTTAGAATTTTCATCACCTCAAAAAGAAACTCTATACCTTTTAGCTAGCATTAACTCATCCCTCATCCATCACAACACTAAGTAACAACTATTCTGCCTCTGTTAGTATAGGTTTGTCTGTTCTGAACCTTTCATATACATAGAATCACAAAATATATGGTCTTTGATGACTAGCTTCTGTCACTGAGCAAAATGTTTTAAAGATTCACTCATGTTATGAGCACTTCATTTCTTTTCAGGACCAAATAAATACTGATAGATACACACACACACACACACACACACACATTTGGGTTGTTTTCATCTTTTGATTATTATGAATAATGCTATGAACACTTGTGTACAATGTATACACATTTGTGTGGACACATCTTTGCACTTCTCTTGGGTATTATTTTTGCTAAGACACAATAGCCAATACCTACAACTTAACATAGGAAAGGCTTATCTTGTCTCATGGTTTGTAGAAGTTTCAGTCGATAGTCTGCTGTCAGGCATAGCAGAGAGGAATGGCAGAGGAGAAACAGCTCATGGTACAGCAGTTAGGAAGCAGAGGGAGGAACTAAGGGAGAAAGGACAGACATAGACCCTTCCAAGTCACACCCCCAGTTACCCACCTTCTCCAATCAGGTTTCATCTCCCAACCATGAGTTAGGAAGCAGAGGGAGGAACCAAGAGAGAAAGGACAGACATAGACCCTTCCAAGTCACACCCCCAGTGACGCACCTTCTCCAATCAGGTTTCATCTCCCAACTATAAACTCATTAGTGGACTAATTGCTAATGAGTTTCACATACCCATCATCCAATCACCTCCCAAAAGCCCCATCTATAAGTGCATAAGGCTTTGGGGGGTGTCTGCATATAAATTATAACTGGTATACATCCAGGAGTTAAATCACTAAATTACATGACAACTGCTTAACTGAGGAAATTCCAGACTGTATTTCAAAATATATTGTTTTACATTTCTGTTTGCAGTATATGAAAGTTCTTTTTTATGTCCTTGTCAATATTTGACTTTATTGTAATTTTTTAGTATCAAGTGGTATCTCATTGTGGTTTTGACCTATATTTCCCTGGTGACTAATGACACAACCATCTTTTCATGCACTTACTGGTCATTTGTATATCTTTTCTGAAGAAACACCTACTCAGATCTTTTTCCATCTTTAAATTGGGTTGTCTTTTTGTCATTGGGTTGTAGAGTTCTTTATACTTTGTAGATACAAATCCCTTATGACAGCAACACTTTTTAAATATTTTCTCCCAATTTTGTAGCAAATCTTTTCATGTTCTTGATTGTATCTTTTGATGCACAAAAGTTTAAAATTTTTTATTATATTATTGATTGACTGATTGATTGATACAGGGATTGAGTCTAGGGCCTTTGCTCTGAGCTCTATCCCCAGTCCTTATTTTATGTTATTTTATTTTATTTATTTGAGAAAAGGTTTTGCTAAGTCACTAAATTACCCAGGTGGGACTCAAACCCAAGATCTTCCTGCCTTAGTCTCCCAGAGTGCTAGGGTTACAGGTATGCATCACCCTATACACCTCAATTTATTTAATTAACAGTTTTTAATTTAGTGTAAAGTAAGGAAGAATCTAACTTTATTCCTTTGCATGTAACTATCTAGTTGCCCAAGCACCATTAAAAAACAGACTCTCCACAATGAATGGTTTTGCCATTCTTGTCAAAAAATTAGTTGATCACTGACACATAGATTCATTTCTGGACTCTTAATTCGATTCGTTTGATCTGTATGTCTATCTTTATGCTAGTACTATACTATCTTAATTACTGTGCTTTGTGACAAGTTTTGAAATTGGTTATTATGAGCCCTTCAATTTTACTCTTCTGTTTTAAGAAATCATTTTGGCTATTCTAGGTCTCTTATAATTCCATGTGAATTTTAGAATGTTTGTTGACATTTACAAGATTGCTGGGCTTCTAATGGAGACACACTAAATTTGTATATCAATTTGGGGAGAATGGACAATATTAAATGCTCTAATTCATGAATATGAGATGTTTTAAAATTTACTTATATCTTTAATTTCTTTCAACACTGTTCTTATAGTTTTTGAAGCACTATATAGGTTTTATTAATTACCAACTATTTTATTCCTTTTGATGTTAGACGTGGAATGGTTTTAATTTCATTTTTGGATTGTTCACAAATGCATAGAAATACAATTGATTTTTGTATGTTGATTTTGTATCCTGAAACCTTGCTGAACTCATTTACTAATTCTAATAGTTTGTCTAAGTACTTTAGAATTGTCCATATATAAGATCATATCTACTGGGCCGGGTATTTAGCTCAGTGGAGTAAGTACTTGCTTGACAAGTACAAGGTCATGAGTTCAATCCCCAGTACCAAAAAAAAAAAAATCATATCTACAGATAACAAACACTGTTTTACTTTTTTTTCCAACTTGAATGTCTTTTATTTTTTTTCCTAAACTCCCTAAACTGCATGAGTTAGCTGCCCGAACTGAGCTCTCCAATGTTAAACAGCAGCAGCAGAGTGTCTTTCTTTTGCTCCTCATCTAAGAAACAAGAATATACAGTCTTTTGCCATTGAGTATGGAACTGCCTGTGAGGTTTCCATAAATGTTCTTCATAGGTTCACAAGGTTCTCGTCTATTGCTAGCTTGCTGAATAATTTTCTTATGACTTTTTTTAGTACTGGGGATTAAACTCAGGAGCTTGCAATACTGTTATTATAAAAGGATGGTAGGTGTTGTCAAATGCTTTTTTCTAGTTCCATTGAGATGACCATGTGAATTTTGTGTTTTATGATACAGCTATTAAACCATGTTCAAAATCCTGAGGTGATTATCACTTAGTCATGGTATGTAATTTTTCGATACATGGCTGGATTTGGGTTAATTGTATCCATATCCTATTCAAACTGCTAAAAAAAGAATAAAGGATGGAAGGGAGGAAAAGAACAAATGAATGAATGAAAGAAAGACATAAAAGTCATGGAAGTAATCAGAGAAAAACAATATACTATTTATATGGGAACAACAATTGAAGGACTATAGGATTCTAATCTGAAACAGAGGTAAGACAGTAGATTAACAACAGTGTTAAGCTGCTGAAAGGAAAAAGAATGTCATTCAAGAATGGAAGTGAAATAAACTGACATAATGAAAAGTAGCAATTGGGAATTTTTATATACATATTCATAAGAGATCTGTACTGTTCTTGCATGATAGCTTTGTCTGATTTTGGTATCAGCATAATATTGGCTTCATAAAATGAGCTGGGAAATGTTCCCACCGCTTCTATTTTTTTATAAAAGCTTGTGAAGAATTAGTACTGCTTCTTTAAATAATCAGAATTTAGTGTTGAAGCTATCTAGGCCTGGACTTTGACTACTAATTCAGTCTCTATTTGTCATAGATCTACACAGATTAGCTATTTCTTCCCGAATCTTTTTAGTAGTTTATTTCTTTTTAGGAATTTGTTCATTTTGTCT
The DNA here is from genome assembly GCA_004027295.1 of Dolichotis patagonum. Classification (NCBI taxonomy): domain Eukaryota; kingdom Metazoa; phylum Chordata; class Mammalia; order Rodentia; family Caviidae; genus Dolichotis; species Dolichotis patagonum. The sequence continues at coordinate 36,816 of PVJX010014526.1, read as the reverse complement.
ATTATGTAGTTTACTGACTTATAATTGTCATATCCATTTATAGTTTTTAAAAAATTCTGTAAGACTGTTAATAATAGCCTCTCTTTCATCCTTGAATTCAGCAATTTTTTTCCTGGCCATTCTAGCTTAATATATGCCAATATTTTTACTCTTTTCAAATAGCCAGATTTTGGTTCCATTGAATTTATCTATTTTTTGTTCATTAATTCCCACTGCAACCTTTATATTTCCTTGCATTTATAGCCATTAACTTCTAAGTATTACCTTTGCTGAATATCATAAGTTTTACTATGTGTGTGTTTACTTTCATATGTATTGAAATATTTCCCAATTTCTCTTTTCATTTCTTCCTTGATCCATTGGCTATTTAGGAGAATGTTATATAATTTATACATATTTATGAATTTCTTAAATTCTTCCTGTTATTGATTTTTTTTTATTTTGAAGGTAGTGAAATATAACGAACAAGACTGAACATAGCCAATTGAGACAGTGCAGTGAAATTGGTACAGAACATCACAACAGGTTACCAGGATAACAGTAATAGATGCCATAGCATATCTCATTTTCTTCACAATAGCTGTTCTTTCAGTTAGGTACAGCAAAATCAAACCAAATACAGAACATTATAGAACTTATCAAAACAGATTATTGAATACAGCAATCCAATTAACCAGAACAAAGCAAAACAGTGATAACAAAATTTGCCTTCAAAGAGATGGTAGAAGGAAATCCCCCCATTTGATATATTGCATATGGTCAACCTCCCAAGAGATGCTCAGACCTCTGGCTCTCATTTGCTAATGGGGTTGGGGGGGGGGATGTGTGATTCTCAGCCCGTGCACTGTAGGCTCACAGCTGCTTACCAGGGAAGTGGGCTGGTTGCTTGGTCTCACAGCATCCTAATTTCCAGCATGGTGTGGATCTCGGGAGACTCTGGGTGGTTCTCCTCCTGGGGCAGCCACCCCTGTTATTGATTTCTAACTTTATTCCACTGTAGTCAGAAGTCATACTTTCTATTACTTCTATCCTTATTTATTGAGGTTTATCTTATAGACTAACATATGGTCCACTCTGAACAATATTTCATGTTCTTAAGGTAAAAGTATTGTCTGCTATTGTTGAGAGTAGTGTTCTATACCTCCCTACTAGGTAGATTTGATTTACAGTATTCTATTTTTTATGCAAGTCCTCTATTTGTTTATTGATCTTTTGTTAAACTGTTCTATCCATTATTAATGGTGAAGTACTGGAGTCTCCAAATATATGGTTGAACATGTATTCCTTCATTACCCTCAGGTATTTGGTATTGTTAGGTGCATACATATTTACACTTGTTTCAATTTCCTGATAGAGTGGTGCTTTTATCATTTAAAAGTTCTTTGTTAGCTCTGGTAGCTTTTTTTTTTTTTCAGTCTTAAAGTCCACTAAATCATCTGTTATTAGTATACTTTGGTTTCCTTGTAATTGTTTCTGTATTCTTCTCCCTTAACTGATTATTGGGCCTATAACATATAGAAATTGTATTATTGGGCCTATAACATATAGAAATGTAATATACTTGGCAGTCACAGCAGAAAGGAAGTGAAAGGGAGAACACATGTGTTGAATGGAGATGATTACTCCAGATAGTAACTGGATGGTCTTCCATATTTGTACTTTCAGTGTATTTTGTATCTTTGAATCTGAAGCATGCCTCCTGTGGAAAGCATAGCTAGATCTTGTTTTTATTTTTTTAATCTCTTTGATAACCTCTACCTTTGACGGATTAATCTTTTAACATTTAATATCATTGTTGATAGCGCTGAATTTATATCTGCCATTTTACTTTTTTCTATATATCACATCATTTTTATACTTTTGTTTCTCCTATTTTTTTTGCATTAAATATACATCTCCTAATGTAGCATTTTAATATATTTACAGATTGATTTTTTTGAGTATTTTTAGGTTATTTTCTTAGCTATAGTTCTACTACTTATGATACACATCTTAAGAGAATTAGCTTCTGACATATACTAAAAATTCTAGTGAAATATAAAAATTTTACTCTTAGAGATCTTTATTTTCTTTCCCACATGTTGTGATATTATTGTTATATATTACATCAATAAATATTTCAAGTTCAATATTAGATTACTGCAATTATCATTTTTAAAAATTGTATGTCTCTTCAAGAAGCTGAGACAAAAAGAGGAGTTGGTATAGATTTATAACTTTTGTTATATTAACTTTTTTATTTCTAACTATCTTTCTTTGTACCTGTACTTTCCAGTTACTATCTACAGTTACTTCCTTTGCCCAATACAGATTTTCTTTCAACTACCTCCTTGTGCTGTCACTGGCAAACATATTACATTTCTATATGTTATATACCCAATGATACATTATATACATGTTATTGCATACAACTACTCTTGAAATTAGAGGAGGAAGGAAGAAGAAATATGCATTTATCCTGTCTTTTATAGTCACATAATTATCTCCAGTCACATAATTATCTCCATCATTGTTGTCTGTTAGTGTGGATTCAAATTACTTGTCTGTGTCACTGCTTTCAGCCTAAACAACTTCTTTTTATTATTTTTCTGTCCTCTTTTCTCTCTGCTCAATTATTTGGTTAAAGTTTAATGTGTTTCTCCAATGAATCTACCAATGTTCTCCAAATTGTCTTTCATGAGATCCTCTTTGTGAGTATTTCTGAGAGTGGTACTGCCTTAAACTTCTCCACTCTCTGTTAAGGAAAAAGTCAATTCCTTTGGGGAAAGATTTGGAGCTCTCTGTGTTATACAGTATGTTTTTCCCCTTCAGCAAAGTCTCTGAGCCTTCACTGGAGCTGGGGTTGCAGACAATGGAATGCTTTCCTAAGCTAAACCCAGTGGAATCAAGTGAGTAGTCTTAGCCCTTCTTGGATTTCTTCTCCCAGCAAGGGTGACTGGGGCTCTACTATTCTCAGCAGCAACCTGCCTGCCACACAGGTGCAGGGAGTGGATAGTTAGGAGTGGACAGAAAGGAATACATAGATAGGAGTGGGTAGAAAAAAAAGAGTCCCCACCTGTGGGCCACACTCATCCAGAATTTAGCCTCAGCCGTGGGTGGCTTGGGGCAGGATAAGTGCCTTACCTGAGAAGATAAGTCTTTAGCTGGGACTTTGGGGGACAGGGGTCTTTGTTTTCTTGTGGGGTTTCCATCCTACTAAGGTGAGAGTTTAGAGAGAAAAAGAGAGAGGCAGTCCTGCTTCAAATACCACAGACACCATTTTTATCAAATTTAGATTTCTTTGAATAAATGTTTTTTCATTTACTGTATGCACTTAAGATTATTTCCTGGGACTTTAAGTAGTTGTTTTAAAATAATTTTCACTAGTTTCAATGGAGAGTAGTTCTATAGAGTTCCTATCATGTTTGAAATGAATTCTCTTTCAGAACTGAATGATATTTTGTTTTAGGAGTAACTATTTTATATTTATATATCTCCAGAGAACAACAGTTCTCTAACTTTAACATGCATATAAATCACCTCTGAAACTTGGTAAAAATGCAAATTCCTAGGGTTCCTCATATACAGAGATTAATATTTTCCAGGACTGGGTATAAGTCCAAAGAAACCCACATTATTTTAGCAGGCTCCCTAGATCATTCTTTGAAGAAATTGTGCTAAAAAGGGATAATGCATACTAGCTAAGACTGATGATGATGATCTTCAACAGATTCTTTGTCTATAAGGGACTTTGCAGCTATGTCAAGGTGAAAAACTGGCTAGTTAAATATAATGACTGTGTGTGTGTGTGTGTGTGTGTGTGAGAGAGAGAGAGAGAGAGAGAGAGAGAGAGAGAGAGAGAGAGAGAGAGAGAGAGAGAAAGAGAGATCTAGAAATTGTGTCATTATAGGAAGTGCAACAGAATCATGATTTGGCGCTACCTAGAATCACTGATGACAGGGGACCCACAGTAATGCTTCTCAGAGTAAGAACAGAAGATCACCTGTCTCAGAATGTTCCTTTCTCTAGCATCAGATCAGGTTTTTCCTTGATGATGCCATTTGTAACTTCTCAAATCTGAGGACATCATAAGCTTTGTTGCAATTGGTCTGATTCGTACATTACCAAGTGGAAAAATGTGCCACTAGTGAGAAAATTAATAGGATTAAAGTAGCTACTGAGCATGCCACAGCAGCAAGGAGTCCTACGGCCCAGCTACACATTGTTATCACTAATGTGAATCCTCACAGTCATAACAGAAAATGAATACCATTCATATTTTAAAACTCTAGTCAGAAACCATTAGCAATTTATTTTTCCCAAAGAACTGGCTAATTAAAATTATAAATAAGGTTATGCTGTGTTTGTACATACTCTTGAGTGTCTTTCTCATGAAAAACCACAATGTGGACGGCTACACGACTGCTCTCTGCACACTGCAACCTGCCTCACTTGCATCTGCTCACACTCTCATCACAGGAGAAGGCCACACTCAGGGGAAGGAGAATTTATGAAAAATGCTTTCCTAGCAAAGGAAGAACTGAGAAAAAGGGGGGCCCCAGACAGCTGTGGAAACTTGGCTTTCTAAGATACTATAGGGAGGTAGAAGATATTTTCCAAACTGGGTTTAGTAGGTGGCTATTATTGTCATTATACTTATTATTGATCCCAAGAAGAGAACTCCTCAATGAAAACTGAAAAGAAACATGTTATAACGAAAATCTAAAGATCAACCAATTTTACCATTTTTGTCTCTGTTTTGCTCATGTATATATTTAGTAGAATACTACTCCCACACTCCCAGTATGCTAGTAATTGCTGAGCTTTATTGTACTGATTCATAAGCAAAATTGAGGGATTTCTGATTTTTTTCATGATTTTAATGATATGCAATTATTTCTTTGTACTGTGGACTGAATTATACCCTCCCTCAAATTTCTGTGTTGATTCTCTAACTCCCAGTACCCCAGTACCTCAGAATGCATTGAGATAGATCTTTAAAGAGGTAATTAATTAAAATGAACACATGAGGGTGAGCTCTGATCCATTTGGTGCCCTATAAAATGAGATTTGGGCACAAAGGGAGAGAGCAGGGATGTTTATGCTCCATATTTACAGAGAAAAGTCACATGTGGGTGCAGTGGGAAGGCCACCATCTGTGAGCCATGAAGAGAAGACACCAGAGAAACCAGTCCTGCCAACATTTTGATCTCAGGTTGCGAGTGTGCAGAACTGTGACAAAATTAATTTCTGTAGTTTAAGATACAAAGGTTGTGGTGTTCTGTTATGGAAGCCCTAGAAGCAAATTCATTCAGTAATTTCTGAATTTATTGAATTTGGGTTTTTCACCAGTGTGTAACCCCTAAACACAGGAAAACAAAATGTAAAACAGGTGATAAACAGCTGAGAATAGCTGAGTATCTTAATTTACAAGCTCATGTCTAGGACTGATTTAAGTTATAAGCTCTTTTGTACAACGGAGTTAATTATACACTGTCAGTATGAATCAATGAACAATGAGTTTTTAGTCAGTGCTGATTACTAACTGAAATATGTAACCTATCTCCCTCCTTCATCTCAATTCACCCTTGTTTATCCTGTGTCACAGCATTCTTTACTCTTCTAACATAAAACTACAGGTTTGAAATTACATATTTATTTGTAGGCTGATAAACTTAACATCTGTCTCTTTAATGAAAACTTGATAGCACATAACCATCTATGTATGCCCAACACCCAGCATGATATCTGACCCTTTATTTGTTCAATAAATGAATAAACAAGTCATGCTGTTTTTGAGATATTAAATTGGAAGGACTGATCGATAGGCTTTAGGATTCTCTTAAATCTCCTGAAAGTATCCAAACATTTTGTTCACAAATACATTTCTCTGGGAAGAGGGCCCACTATCTTCATTAGTTTTCAAAGTGGTCTGTGACTGCCCCCTAAAGTGAAAAACTACTGGCCTATTTCAGTCATAATACATAGAAGATTCAATGGCAAAGAACTTACCTAAAACAGCATATATTTCCTGTATGTTTATGTATAGATATGTGGATATGTGCAAAGGTGTATAATTTCCAAAAGCACAGATGGAAATTTCTCAATGAATTTGTAGAACCCTCCTACTTCCTACTGTCCCTGAAGAACTCATCATTCCTACAGTCACTGGGCTCCAGCATTAGCCATTTGCATTTATCTGTTTCTTGGCAGCAACACTCATCATACAGGCCAAGAAAAAAGGAGCATGCAATTCCCTTCTTTCACCTGTTTGGGATGCTGCCATCCCTTTAAAGGGAAGTTCCTTTTAATAACAAACTTCCCAGTTAACAAAAGCAATTTGATCAAACAACCCTGGGATTTCTCTCCTCATCCTGCAGTCAGAGAACAGATCCAGCCTAATCCGGCTAAAGAGGCCTCTGGGCACTGGCACATTTAAAGAGAAGGGAGGCTCAGGATGGGCTGGGACATGCTAATAGATCCTTGGGTATTAAGTCTCTTCTCTTGCTACCAGTTCCAGAAAATATTTTCCACCAATAAATTTCTTTCCTCATTTCCGTTTTAAAATTGGAGTCTCAACAGTAAATTTGTCAGAATGAAGGTTTTTTTGAGGTACTATTAATTCTCAGTCACCCATAACACCAGAGGAAAGCAGGAGTTCAGATAATTCAAGGCCAAAGGCTCTTTCCATTTAGCTTTGTAGTGCATTATTTCAAGGGGCTTTGTGGCAGACTAACCTCCCTAATTATGTTTGTCTTTGCTGCTTATTAAAATGAATTTGCCTTAGGGCCATGTGGATGGGTGATGGGGAAGACTCTGGCACAGAATTTGTGTAACTCATCAGCAGAAATGCACAGGGCATACAGATAATTGAACTCCACCAGATTTAAGTTCACATTCTTAATCACTTGTGATCAACTGCTTTGCTCCTCTGTGACTAAAGTGAACCAGTGATGAAAAACAATTATAGAAGACTAGTTTGGAGAGAATGAGTCTTTACATTTAGATGAAGACTCAAAACTGAATGGTAGCCAAAGCTAGTAACACAATCATCATTGTGGATAATTTCCTGCCTGGCCTCCCAACAATCTTTTCTGAAGCCAGATTGAGCTTTCAGGGAAAATCTCATGATGTTATCTCTTCCTAACACTTTTTGGGGGCTCTCTGTGTTAGTCATTAGGACTGTCCAAAACTGTCCTTTTCTCTCCTTGTCAACATGTTTCCAGTCATTTGGAGTTTGATGTGGTAGTGCAATTGGCTGTGGTCAATGAAATCTGCATGAAAGTTGGCCAGTGAAATGACAGTGTCACTTGTAGATGGAAGGTTTCAAAGCCAGCACATGCTTGGCTTGACAGTCTGTCTGGCAAAGCAATTAGCAGCATCTAAAATAATGGTTATTCCATCAACACCAGTGCCTGGTGATGACAATGCCCTTAGTGATGAGTGCATGCCAGAAACAATAAACCAACTGTTGTTGGTTTTAACCACTGAGATTTAAGGTTTTTAGCTGGCTCTCAGTCCTTAGCATAGGATCTCAGCACATCTTAATGACTGCTCATAGCAAGGCACATCATGATTTTTCTCTCAACTAGACACTGAACAACTTCAGGCAAGAAATGTTTCTTCTTTAGTGTTTTAAACTATAAAAAACGATGATCTTGAGGCCTTTGTAGGGAAATGGAGACAACTTGAGACTATCCTCATTAGTGAAATAAATAAGAATCATATTTATAAATATCACATTGTGTCTCTAGTGTAAAAAGGAATAAAAACTGTAGGAGTAATAAAACCCAAAATGTAAAGAAGAGAGGAAAAGAAAGGGCTCTAAAGGATATAATTATATGTATGTTTAAGTGTGTAAGATAGATGACCGTACTACTCTTTTTGCTAGACTGTTGAGCAGAACTGTTAACAGTCTCATTGTTTGAATGTCTACTTTGTATGCTTTAATTTTGTAACTTGAACAACTATTTCCAATGATGAGAGTATGTAGCGTATCAAGTGGCGATTTCTTATTTTTTTGTTGTATTGGGTTTTTTTGTCTGTTTGTTTGTTTTTGGTTCTTTTCTTTTTTTACCTTTGGAATTCTGTATTGTTGCTACCATTTTTCCATTTTGTCTGGTTGTTTTTTTTCTCTTTAAATAAAATTTAAAAAAAAATAAACTGAGTACATAAAATATTTAAAGCAAGTGAGTAGAAACTGAAATTATTTTCCTTTCTAGTCTCTGCAATCTTCCAAGTTGCTGTTTTTCTAACACTTTCCCTATTCCCAGCATCACTATGCAATGATAAGATGTTTCTTGTTTTTCAGATCCATAGAAATGATGGAGCTGTATTCCTCTGGACCAACAGTGTGCAAGAAGGAAGAGCAGAGAGGAACAAGAGAGTATGTCAAAACATACTTAGGGTACAGTCATTTGGGATTTAGTGGATTTAAGTAATAGATAGAATTTCAAAATAAAGCTTTGGGGTAGCCATGTGGGAAAAATAGTAAGCTAAAGTATTAGGTTTTTAAGGGGGGTAACATGTATCACATGGACCAGATGTCTACATACTCACTGATATCATAATACCAGCATTCACTGATGACTTACCATGTGCCAGGCACAGCTCCAAATACTTGACTATTACATAACTCGTTGAATCTTCAAGCCACCTTGTAAGATAGCTATTATTATTTGTATCTTATAGATGAAGGAACTGAAGGTACATCCCCTAAGGTCACAGAACTGGAGAATGGCATTTTCTGACTTCAGCACTTGACTTCAGCTTCTATCTCAGGAGCCCACTAACTCCACTGAGTCCTCCTCCTCACCTCTCAAATTGCCATCCCGAGACCAACACAGAGCAATTCTACTGCATTCTCCCAAAGCAGCCCTTCCAGTTCTTGCAGGTAGCAAACATGTGTCCCATAGAGTTTCCTCTTCGGACTGTAAACATCCCCAGTTCACTCTACAGTTTCCAGTGTGTCACAGCTTGATGCCCTTCACTGTTCCAGCTCTGTGACTCATACATTCTGGGGATCAAAACAATGTCAGTGGAATGGAACTTCTAGTTCTTCTCCCATCTAGTTCCTCCTACCACCCAAGTACATTCCTTTCATGGTATGAAGTAGGGTCCATAATCTGCTCCAGGAACAGCAGGATGGTTATATGCCCTGCACTCAATCTCCATCTGAAAAATGGACCCTAAAAGGGTCTGTGTGTTCCAAATTTTTTTTTTTTTTTTTTTTTTTTTTTTTTTTTTTGGTGGGACAAGGGACTGAACCCAGAGCCCCAGTACTGAGCTGTTTCTTCAACCTTTTTTATATCTTACTTTGAGACAGGGTTTTGGTAAGTAGCTAAATTGCCCTGTGATCCCCCCAGAGTGCTGGGATTACAGGTGTGTACCACTATGCTTACTCAGGTCTGGCCCTCCTCCTCTTGGGCACACAGGCATGTTGACAGTAGACCTTCTGCTTACCATGGAGTTCATGGCGAAGTGATTGTGCTGCGTCTGCAGGTCTAGGGCATGCTGGTAACTGACTCCAATCTCCGTGTGGCTCTGAAGAAATAATTCCTTGTTGTGACTTATCCAGTCAAACATCTAGAAGGGACAAGAAGGTATAATGATCAAAAGGGTCATGGGTCTAACAGAACAAAACACTCACAATTACTGGTCTCTTCCTGGTGCCGTGAAAACCAGTCCTCATTCTCAGAGCTAGGATGGGCCATGGTCGGGTTTCTCAGGAGATCTCTCATTTCTAGCATAAAAACCCACTAGCAATTCTTCAGTCCTCTAAACAACCCAACTAAAAAAGGAGAAAATGAGAGACACAATTAGGGAGATGGCAGAGGAAGCTGTTTACTATCTGGAACATCTGCACTTTGTAAAAACTTTTAAAAATCCTGAAAAAGGCACCAGGTTTGTTTTAGAGACAGGTGGTCAGAGAGAGGCAAGCAGGGAAACCTAACCCATTTTCTGCTATACTAGTATTAGAAAGAATCACTCACAGTAAACAACAGAGCATCCTTATATGCCCCTGTCCAATTTGCATACTACCCACCCAACCACACAGGGTGGGACATATATCCTAAATAGAATCAACCTCTAACTACTTCCTTGTACTTCCAAGTTCATACGATAGCCCACTGGGAACCAGAGGAGGGAGATTTGAAGAGAGTTTTGCTTGGTGCTGGCACAGTGAGCATTGAGCCATTTCTTTTTCTAACTCTAAAGTGGTTTTCATTTAGGTATCCACCTCTCCTCCAGGAAGCCTGCATACTCCAAGAGTTGACCAAAACCCCAGCTAAAAGGTATTCTTAGCTCTTCAGGACATCAGACCTAAACCAATCAATGTATGGCATTTACCAACCACTAGGGTGGTCTCAGAAATAAAGATGTGATCTGACTGAGTACAGTAAAATGTTAGGGATGCATGTTGGATAAAGAAAACCTTAGTTCTTTAGATGTAGCTTTTCTTCCTCTAACACTGTCCTGTGTGTCCCTGACCTCACACTGCTATAGTCATTCTGCTGGAAGCCTGGGAGTGAAGCCAATGAGAGAGAAAGGGTGGAGCCACGGCAACTGCAGAGAAACACTCAGAGCCTGTCTGGGCCTTGCCAGATCTCCAGCTTGTTTCTGAATTTCCTGAGAACCTGAGTCAGGAAATCTTCTGTATTATTCAAGCCAGTATAAGGTGGATTTTGTGTAACTTTCTGCCCCTGAGCAGTAAGATGAAACAGCCAGGAAAGGTGTGAAAAGTATATCAAGAACAATCTTGATACCGGAGTTCCATAGATTGGGAAACCATAAAGACTACTGGCTGGCTGCAGAGAGGAGTAAAGAGGTGCTGAGTGTAGGAGTAGCCCCAGAGATGGCAAAGACTATATCAGTTTTCCTGGAGGCAAAACTGTGACCACATTCTATGACTACCCCTTACACAGAAAAATAAACTCACTTTTTCAGTTATACCCAACCAACATTCCCAGGGCAACTGCCACATTCCAGCTCTGTGCAAGGTGATAGAAAGGCAAAAGTAATTAAAACGTAGTCCTTGAGAATAAATGGCTTAAAGGCCAGTGTGGGATGCTGACATGGACGCAGATGAGACTTTAGTACAACCGGGTATACACACAGTTTAAATTACAATTTTGAAAAATCTAGAGATGCAACAGAAGGAAACATGGCCTACTGAGGAAGCAAAGAGGAGGGTCCTTCAGCTACCCTTTGGGGAGTGGGGAAGGAGAACCAGAGAAAGCATCCCAGAGAAGATGATACCCGCATTGGCCCTTGATTCAGGTGAGGCCAGTGGGGTGCATGCTCCAGGCAAACAGGGGGTGAGCACAGGACAAAACTGAGGGGCTGCCCATCATGTGGCAAGCACTGAAAGCACCTTAGTTGTGCTTCTGGAGCCTATCTCAGGAACTGTGGTGGGGAAGTAGGTGGGATGAAGTAGGTGGGTCATGAAGAGCCCTCCATGTAGGCTTTGGGAATGTACACCATAATAGTAGCGAGGTGTTGGGAGAAGGCTCTAAACTGAACACTGAAGTGTGTAAGAGCCCTAATAACAGTATGTGATGTGGATTACAGGAAAAGAACTAGACCAGCTAGGAAACTGTTATGTAACCTTGATGGAGCTGAGCGCTTTTCAGCCCCAATTAGGGAGTGGCAGTGAAGCCTGACAATGGGCAGATTTGAGAGCTACTAGGGGAGGATGGAAGATCAACACTATTAGGGGAGGGGAGGGTGAGGAAGAGCTAGGTTCTGACATGGCACACTGGTCCTTGCAATTAACAATGTCATCACAGGGGCAGTCTACAGACAAGTAGATGGGGTGGAGTGGGGTAAAAGGTGGAAATGGGTTTCATTTCCCAATGGAAATGGCTTCCGTTTCCTCTAAATGAATTTGAAAGGCTTGAGAGTTTCAGATAAACTGTAGGCAGTTAGATTTATGTGTCTGGAGGTCCAGGGAGAGAGGGGAGGGAGGGAGAGGGAGAGGAAGAGGGAGAGGGAGATGGAGAGAGAGAGAGAGACAGAGACAGAGACAGAGAGAGAAAGCAAGAGCGAGAGAGCACAAGCAGGGCTGCAACAACTCATACTAAGTATAAAAGCATCACCTTCTGAAAGCAAACATGCATGGTTTGGAGATTATTCTCTCACTTAAATTACTCAAGTCATTTCCATCTATCTACATTGACAATAAAGAAGGGATAAAAGTATTATTCTTCACTTGCCAGTGCCAGAAGATTTGTTTCTGGCTAGGGCTCCTGTAGAAGCTAGGTTGATATCTGTGTGGTACACGTCATTCTGTGTCCACCAGGCACACCCAGCCCCTCATCACAGTGGTCAGGCCTTTTTTTTTCTTCTTCTTCTTCTTTAGTTATTATGTAGGAGGAGGTGGAAAAGAATACACTTACCCTAAGATTTTAGATGATTCTCATTCTGTAATTTTTTATCTTTAAAATTCTGCCTTCCAAACCCATTTTAAAATAATTTGTTATCTCTTTTCCTTAATGATGAAAAAAATCAATAAAGTTAATGAAAATCTGAAAAGCCTGAAGTCCTTGGAACTTGTGATGAAAAGTACTCTCTCCATATGGTTTCTTGGATTTCTAAGTAGCCCAAAAGTGACTTCCCCTATATTTTCTGCTAAGTGACTATTTAGATACACAAATAAACAGCTGAGTTATATACTAGCACCAAAATGACAAGATTGCTCAGCAACAGATTTCTGATGGACTACAGAGCAACAGCATTTGGACATGGACCAACCAGGGTGGAAACCAATGCAAAAATGAATTAAAAGAAGGGTGAGAGTGCAGAGTGCTGCAGAGCTATGCATCTCGTTGAGTCACTGCCATACAGCAGTCTATCTGTGCCATTCCACTCTATGCTATGTTCTGCATTTGGAGCACAGGAGCTGCTTGCTGGAAGGCAGGTCAATCTGAGGAAGTTTAGCGTGTGCTGGAGGTAATGCTCCAGAGATAAAAACCTCATCTGGTAGGTAGGAGGAAAAAGAATCCCAATTTCAAGCCCAGCCTTAGAAACTTAGTGATTTAGATACTGTTTCAGGATATAAATAAATACATAAAGTTGAGAATTTAGCTCAGTATAAAAGCCTTAGGTTCAATCCCCAGAACCAAAAAAAGTATATTCATTGCTATAGCTTACATTTCCAACATTCTGAATGAAAAATTATCAGTGAGAAAACTAGTATTTGATAGCAATAGTAAAGCAGTGTTTTAGTCTCTGCCCTAGCATTTATTGGGTGCTCTTGAATTTAGAATGTCCACTGGTACACAGAATCCCCCTGCACAGAATCCCTAAAGTCAGCCCCACAGAGGTGTTAGCATCAGGTTCTCTTCATGGATTGGGAAACAGGTTCAGAGGAGTGAAGCCCAAAACTAGAATTCATGCGTTGCTTCCCAGGGCTATGTTCACTTAGTGCCTGCAAGAAGGTCCTCAGGACACTGTCCTGCTTCCTGCTCTTACAGCTGTCAGACTGCCTCTGCTTGGGCATTGTCTTAGTTACTTTTTATTCATCGCTGAGACAAAATACCTGATGCCCAAAGTTGGGAAAGGAAAGGTTTATTTCTTATAGGTTTTGGAGGTTTCAGTCCATACTCAGTTGGCTCCAAGGCAGGGTGGCATGGCAGGGCCGCAGTTCATGGCGGCTGCAAACAGCAAGGCGGAAAACGGCAAAGAGAGAGACACACCTTCTTCCTGCCATTACATCACATCCTGGCTCCACCCCCTAGGAGGGTTTAGCACTGACACCATCAATCCAAGCACCAGACAATGAACCAGTCACAAATGTACAATGCAAATACATGAGGCCTGGGGGCCACCGACATAAACCATGACGGGCATCATGGGCCAGTTAACCTCCAAAAGGCACTGAGGTGCTCCAGCCCAGGAAAGATGCTGCTCCTCCACTGAGGCCCTCACTCATCAATACCCAGCAGCTGCTGCTACCCCATCAGGAAGGAGTATGGATGCCTATGGACAGCTGATTCAAACAGCTCCACTGCTCTGAATAAATAATGAATGAACGAGCCAGAGAGTGGGCTGTAGGCTATCAGGTTGCCAAAATCCAGAAATGGACCCCTTCTAAGCTTTTTCCAGCTAGGGCAGTGTATGATTCGATCTATCTGAATTTGGCTCTCTGGAAGACACTTGAACTAGACCAGATCCAGAGATGTAAAGGGGGAAAAAAGGTAAAGAAAACATCTCAACAGCAGTTTCAGATTTTTTGATATGTCTTGCTCTTTTTTTTTGAGAAGCTTTAAATGCTGAATTCGAGAAAAAATACAACCAAAAATTCCTTCAAGAGGAAAGTTTATGTCTAAACAATGAAACTGCATTATTTTGTCTGAAACCAATATAGTTTTGACTCATTAAGAAGATGGATATTATGTGCGTGCTCCTTGACATTATTTGGGATTTTTTTTAACTAGCTAAGCAACTTTTATGCTGCTTAAAATTTAGTAAAAATATACAAATCTGATCCTTAATGAGTAATAAATGTTAAAGGAATCTATTTAAATGAAAATTAGGAAAATAATCAGAAGTACTTTTCTAGTAAAGATGTGAATAGCAAACAAGTTATTTTTCTATTTTTAATAAAGGATAAACTATTTCATAGAATAAAGATATTCAGTGAAGATCTTGTGCTTATTTCCTTCATTTGCCAAATTTAGTAACAGCACTTGATTAGACTTCTAACTTGCAAACCACTTTACTATCTATTGTTAGTATTTTACATTCTCTAGTTATAGATTACATTGGCGTTAAAGACGTTCGTGTTCAGCCTTGATGAGCTGAGTGAAAGGACAGAAGATAACCAGTGGCATTCCTTTGCCTAACCATGCACATCCCTGTATCAGTAGCCTGCACTGTTTGTCCCCTGCAGTGCCCCATCCGTAAGACCTCATGCCCTGTTCAGCACTGACATAGTCTTGCAGGTGAACATTTCTAGGTCTGGGAAACAAGACGTCCACTCAATTCTGCAGTAACATGTTATGCATTTTAAGGTACGGAGAACAGAGAACTCAAGTCAGTACAGTCTGTAGGTACTTTGACAAGCTGTCTCAGAGGTCCAAACCTCAGTTCCCTCTCTGTAAAATGGGGGTAACAACTACACTGTTTAGAACTTAGGGCATGAGGGAGATTCAAATAAAGTAATGGACGGAGACATGCTGTGTTAAGTGCTACCTATGTGGTAGATTTTTGAATCCACATAATGAACATATTCTATTGTACATATTGCCCAAATGTTTTCATTTAGAATACAAAACAGACGAAAGATCTGGATTTAAAGCAGTATGAAGTTCACATGGCAAAATCACCATGGGCTAATTGGAATCACACCTACATATGGCTCATATATAAATACATCCACAGCCCACACAGGGAAGCCACATCCATGGCCCAGAAGTACCAGCCATTGTACATAAAGCAGCCTTGTGGATGTCTTGGCTTGCACAAGACTCAGAGGCTGGTACACTCTCTCAGGTTCTGCCAGAGGGCTCTGGAGTCTTTCCACTATTCCCAAGTGACCTGACCATGACCATGAAACAAGGATGTTAAGACTCCATGCCTCCTAGGATCTCATTGCCTATGCCTTGCTTCCAAACTCTCCCTTCCCCAGTCTCTTTGTCTCATTCTCAGTATGCTGCTATAAAAGACCCTGTCCCTCGGTTCTTAACAGTTTTTCACTCAAGAGCAATGCCTATTAAAATACAATATTTGTTTGTAATCCCTCCTGGAATTAGTTTATCCTAGACATAGAAACAGCTCAGTAAGTCTGTTCTGAGAATGACCTAGGGGTAAAATCTTAAAATGAAGTGACAGATGAGCTCTGAAAAAGTTGAGTGCCTCAAAATAGAAGTAGCATTCTTCTTTTTTAAATTCTTTTATTTAAAGAAAGAAAGAAAGAAAGAAAGAAAGAAAGAAAGAAAGAAAAGAAAAAAACAACATAGAAAAATAAGAGAAAAAAGGTAGAATACATAATTCAAAAAAAAATTAAGATCATAAAATCACTAGTTGATACATTATTGTCATCTTAAAAATAGTTGTTAAAGTTACAAAAAAGTTATAAAAAGTTAAAGTTATAAAAAGTGGCTAGACACTTAAACATTGACAGTATGAACTCTTCTGTTCAATGATCTATCAGAAATTTAGTAATATGATCATCTATCTTACACACTATACATACCGTTATATCCTTTAGAGCACTTTCCTTCCCTTTCACTTTCACAATATCTATTATACTTTTTGGATCTGATTACTCTGTCAGTTTTTATTATTTTTTACACTAGAGAGACAATGTGATATTTACAATGTGACTCAGTCTTGTTTATTTCACTAGTGAGGATATTCTCAAGTTGCTTCCATTTACCTATAAAGGCTTCTAGATCATCCTTTTTTATAGCTGAGTAGTATTCGATTGTATAAAAATACCACTTTTTTTTCATCCACTCTGGTGTTGATGGGCATTTTGGTTGTTTCCAAGATTTAGCTATCACAATCAATTTTTCTGAGAAAATACCCAGGAGGGGAATAGCTGGATTGAATGGAACTGCCAATCCTGGTTTTTTGAGGAATCTCCATACTGATTTCCACAGTGGTTGCACCAGTCTGCACTCCCACCAGCAGTGGAGAAGTGTTCCTTTTTTCCCCGCATCCTCAAATAGAATGCAGCAAATCATCAAGATTATATACCACGACCAAGTGGGATTTATTACGGGGATGCAGGGATTGTTCAACAATTGTTATGTAAATCAATAAACGTAATACACCACATCAACAGAGCCAAAAATAAAAATCACATGATCATCTCAATACACACAGAAAAGGCTTTTGATAAAGTCCAACACCTGTTCATGATAAAAACTCTACAGAAACTTGGAATAGATAGTATCTACCTCAATCTGATAAAGGCCATCTATGATAAACCAACAGCCAACATTATACCAAATGGACCAAAACTAAAAGCCTTCGCTCTAAAATCAGGAACAAGACAGGATGTCCACTATCACCACTCCTGTTCAATATAGTTCTAGAAATATTAGCCAGAGCAATCAGACTAGAGGGAGAAAAAAAGGAATAAAAATAGGAAAAGAAGTTAAATTATCATTATTTGCAGATGACACGATACTCTACATAGAAGACCCCAAAAACTATTAAAAAAACTGCTAGAGGTAATAAAAAAATTCAGTAGCTTAGCTGGATACAAAGTCAACACTCAAAAATCAATGGCAGAATCCGCTCGCCCACCCTGGTAAGTGGCTGTAGGCTGGCAGGCTGCGGCAGCCCCAGGGCGAAAACCAGCAGCGTTTCCTGAGATCCACACCATGTTGGAACTTGGGGCGGTGGGAAAGAAAGCAACCGGCTTGCCGCCCACTAGGGCAGCTGTGAGCCTACTGGCACTCAGGCTGAAAATTAAACATCCCATCCCCATCCCCATCCCCACCTCCCCTCTAATAGCAAGTGGGAGCCAGAGATCTGAGCATCTCTTGGAAGGCTGACCATATGCAATACAGCAAATAAGGGGGATTTCCTTCTACCATCTCTTTGAAGGCAAATATTTTTACACTGTTTTGCTTTGTCCTGATTAATGAAATTGCTCTATTCAATATTCTGTTTTGATAAGTTCTGTAATGTCCTGTATTTCCTTTGATTTTGCTATACCTGATTGAAAGAACAACTATTGTGAAGATAATGAGATACACTAATACCTATTACTATTAGCCGGGTAACCTGCTGTGAAGTTCTGTACCAATTTCACTACACTGTCTCAATTGGCTTTGTTCTGTCTTGTTCTGTTGTGTTTTACTACCTTCAAAATAATAAAAAAAAATTTTAAAAATCAATAGCATTCCTGTACACAAACACAAAACTCCCTGAGAGGAGAGAGATTATGGAAATATTACCCTTCACAATAGTATCTAAAAAAATGAAATAATTAGGAATCAACCTAACCAAGAATGTAAAAGACTTATATGCTGAAAATTATACTACTCTTAAAAAGGAGATTGAAGAGGATATTAGAAAATGGAACAATATTCCTTGCTCTTGGTTAGCAAGAACTAACATTGTGAAAATAGCCATTCTCCCAAAACTGTTATACAGATTCAATGCAATCCCAATCAAAATACCATTAACATACCTCACAGATCTAGAGAAAATATTCCTAAAATTCATTTGGAAACAGAAGAAACCTAGAATAGCAAAGGTGATTCTGGACAACAAAAGGAAGACAGGAGGCATCTCAATTCCTGACTTGAAACTATACTACAAAGCCACAGTCATAAAATCAGCATGGTACTGGCAAAGAAATAGATCTGAGGATCAATGGAACAGATTAGAAGATGCAAACACTACTACTACAAAGACACTCAGCCACCTTATATTTGACAAAGTGGCTAAACATGTTCACTGGAAAAAAGATAGCCTCTTTAATAAATGGTGTTGGAAAAATTGGTTTTCCACATGCCAAAGACTGAGAATAGACCCATGCCTATCACCATGCATTAAACTTAAGTCAAAATGGATCAAGGATCTAAATATTGAAACAAAAACACTAAATCTACTGGAGTACAAGGTAGGTAGAAATTTTGGAGACATAGGGATAGGCAGAGAATTCATGAATAAAACACAAAAAGCATGGGAAATAGTTTAAAGAATCAACAACTAGGATCTCATATTACTAAAAAGTTTTTGCACTTCAAAAGAAATCAACAAAGTGAAAAGAAAACCCACAGAATAGGAAAAATCTTAGCCAACAATCCCTCAGACAAAGGACTTATATCCAGAACATATAACGAATTGAAAAATATCAAGCCCCCCAAATTCAAAGACCCTCTCCAAAAATGGGCATCGGAGATGAACACACAGTTCTCAGATAAAGATATACAAATGGCAAATAAATATATGAAGAAATGTTCACCATCACTGGTCATTCGAGAAATGCAAATTAAAACAGCATTGAGATTTCATCTCACCTGGGAAAGAATGGCCGCCATCAAGAAATCAACTGGGAATTCATATTCTTGTACAAACAGGGAAACACATAGACCTCATGTGCGTGTTCTTGCCCAAGACCCTTTAGATCTTTCAATCTTGCTTTTGGTTATTCACTCTCTTAAACTGAACTTTCCTGCTTTTCCAAAACAAGGCAAAAAGGGACAAAAATAAGGATCCCAAAATGTGTACCTTGTTTCCAAGTTCTAAGAATTCTCCACTGTGAGGAGTTAACACTCCATCTCCTCTGTATCTTGCAAGCTTTGCAGGCTATCAGGGATTCCAGGTTCTAAAGAAATCATCATTATACTGGTGTCCATGGAGAGAGGCAGCTGGAACATGGGCCTTTAGGTTGTAGGTGTAATAAATATGTACTGAAGGTGAGAAAGTGCTGTGGGCTTTGCATGTTTTCCTTTCTGCTTTTGGCAGTCAGATAGCATGCTTTTATATATTGTATAAAAAAAAAGCTGTTTGTTGTCATAAATCCAATCTGCTCCAGGGAGGATAGCTCAGTTTGGTTACCTGGGAAACACAATTACTGTATGCTCAGTTATCAGTCAGGATGCCAAAACTTCACCAACCAGGATGTGTCTCTGACCAGTAGACCTGCTGTCAATTCCATAGCACATTTCTTTCACCTTCCACACCCAAATTCCTTACTAAACCCCCAGGTCTGACAACCCTGTATATTTCTCATAGACTAGAACAGTCCCTGTGTCCCTGCAACACAACCAAACATTCCGTTGTGAGCAAAGGGCTGTCAACACTCTTTCCCTCTCTGATAGTAATCTGACTTTCATTTAACATCCAAGTGCTGTTTCCTTGATAACATATGTGCCAATATGTTATCAAATCACAGTAAAATGGCAAAAACACTCTTACTGGAAAATTGTACCTATATTGGGAAGAACTATAAATACCTGATAGAGACACCAATTCTTGGACTTCTCTGGGTATGGTGACTTTAGTAACTGGCAGGTCCTTTGCAGGAACCCATAAAGTTGTGGCAATGGAGTTATCACAAGATATTCTGGCTCCCATGGAGCATACAGTTTTTAAGCCACAGCAGTTCCTATAGTTGCCCAATGCAGACCTTGTCCCTTTGCACCTGAGCTGAACTGCTGGCCTGGGCTGCTGCAGGCACTGCTCTGCTGCATGTTATGGCTCCCAACACATCCTGTTCCAGGCATACCAGTGGCAAAGGCAGCCTTTGGTAGTCTTGTAAATTTGATATGTAGTAGAGACTAGGAAGACCCCTGATAGGTTTTGACCTTATTTTCAGAGCCAAATTATATTGACAACGGAACTGTATTCTCTCATCTTCCCTTTCTCCATTCTCATTTCCAATTTCATTCCATGACTGTAATAATGATAACACAACAATGACAGCAGCTAATATTTGTTAAATGCCCACTAGGTGTTAGACACTACTGTTCTAAGCACAATACACACATTAACTCATATAACCTTCTTAATAAATTCATAGTTATCACCCCAATATTTAGCTCTATTATCATCACCTCTTCTTTACACATTAGAAAACTAACACTCAGTCAGGTTAACTTGCCCAGAGGCACACAGCTAATGAGCCAAGTGGAGATTCAAACTAGGAAGTCTAGTTCCAGTTACAGATGCTCTTAACCTTTTGTGTTATACCTTCCAGTGAACTTGGAACGTCACTGTCTCTCCTTGTCATCAACAGCCTTTCAGAAGTGTGTTTTGTACCTCCTCCCTTGTTTCTCCTCTATAAACTTCCTCCTCTAGCCTTCACTATAGTGTTCTTTAAACTTTCTTGTATCTGGACCCACACTAGAGTATAGCTATCTCCTAGCTCCTGAGTTCTTTCTGCCATCAGTTTGACCTCCCCAGAGTGAAATGCAGTTTTTTCCAGCACTCCACCCTGGCTGTCCCTCTGAGCTGGGTCATTTCAGTGCAGGTCATTTGTCTACAGACAGGATGAGCTTTTTCTTGATGATGACTATTATCTCCATCCAACAGAAAATTCTCCCAGGGTAACCAGAGCTCTTATATACTTGAACCTTCTTCCTTAATATCTTGTGTCTCATCTCCACACAACAAAAATTGTAGGACAATCCTAATTCTGAAAACTCCCCAATCCTCCAAACCTATGACTGATTTAGACTTACCTCCCACTTTCCTGGCTTCCCCTTTATGGCTTCCTTTTGTGTCTTTCACAGCCTACTGTAACAATCTAACAACTAGACCTCAGGCTTCTATCCTTCCTTCATCAGATTCTGTCCATGTGAAAATTCATACAGGCTCAAAACCTCTACAACACTAATAGTATTTCCTATTCATGTGCCCAAACCCTATGTCCAGCACCACTATAGTTTAATCTCACACAGTTCTTATGACAATGCTACAATGTTAATTCCATTTTAAACACGGTAAACGCTCAATACAGTGGGCCACTTGTATCCAAAGGTTTTAAATTCAAGGTTTGCCACTAAAACTGGAAAATATTTTTGTAAAAATTAGGTCTAAACTAAACATGTACAGACTTTTTCATCATTCTTCTCTAAACAATGCAGTAAGGCGATTATTTACCTAGACCTCGTATTAGGTATTAGAAGTAACCTAGAGATGATTCAAAGCAAAAGCACTCAGGAGGCTGTCTATAGGTTGTATGCAGATACTCTGTCATTTTATAGAAGGGATCTAAGCATCCTCATATTGTGGCCCTCAGGGGTCTCTGGAATCAATCTGCCATGGAGACACAGGGATGAATGTAGTAAGAGGTGAGATTAATTGCCTGACAGCACATAACTTGTAAGTAACAAAGATACATTTAGAAAGTAAAGTCCATTTAAACCTATAACTCATGTAATTTTCTGTTTGAGGATCCCTTCTAACCACAACTTCCCAGACATTTGACAAGAATATATATGTACCAGCCTCAACACAGTGAATTTTACACACATGATCTCCATCTCTAATAGCCCTATGAGGAAATAGATGACATCATCACCTCTTTTTCTGGTGAAAAACCAGATTTAGTGAGATTAAATGACTTAGGCATTGTAACTGAGTCAGGAGAGCATGGTGAAGACGCATATCAAGGTTTGCTGACCTCTTTTAAACCATTATTAAATTTGCCCCAAATATACACTGAAATCTCAGACTTTGCAGTCGCATGTTGCCTTGGATTCCTTACCAACTCATTCACCTGTGGACTCTACATGAATGCTGTAAGGTTCCACCAACATCTCAACATTTCATGTCTTTTCTATTCAAACTATGACCTCCTTCTGACTCCCCATATCTTCACCCTATCCATCAGAGCCAGTCTCCTTAAAGAAATAACTCTTTTCCTTAAAGAAATAACTCTGGACTATGCCCTTAACCTTCCAAAGTTGCTCCTACTTATGCCTCAGCTCCTCCTACTTAGACTACTGCAATTACTTCCCTATTGGTCCCCCTGATTCCATTCTGTCCTAGGCATTATTAGAGTCTAAGAGAAAAGGATAGATAAAATGAGACATTCTAGGCACTAGAAAATTTCTTAAAAGAGGACATGGGTTGGGATATTAGTCTCCCAACAACAATTTCACCCAGATGATTGGTTCAAATGAATCATGTTAATTTTGCTGCCCTTGTAATTTGGTTTTAGAATGGGCAGGTCTCAGCAAGTATGAACCAATGAAATTGAGAAGAGGTTTGCTTGGGGCTTCTGGGAAAGAGGCCAGTGTCCATCTGTCTGTCTCTTTCCTATTCTCCTTCCTTTTTTCCATTCTCTCACACTTCCCTTAATGGGGAAAAAATGATGTCTGTTGTTCTGTTGTTGCTGGTTGCGGTCTCATAATCATGAAGGAAACCTTGAGATAAAACGCTCAGAAGAACAGTGGTATGGAAAGACCCTGAGTCTCTGAAAACTGGCTTCCACTGATTAATCAGTCTTGAAGCTCACACTGTCTCTGAATGTTCACTTTAAATTGTGAAATAATATATTTCCTTGACATTTAAGCTAGTCTCCTTCCCATTTTTTGCAGCCCAAAACATCCTTACATGAATAGCTATATATTTATGATGGTTAGTATACTTCATTCTCTTGTTGACTACTCACTGTATTTGAAACAGTGGACTAGCAAGTGGTGATAAAAGACCAAGATCACAGTCTAGTAGGGAGACAAACACACCTATATTCTGTTAATTTTAACAAAATGTGAAAATTACAGTAAGAGGTGTGCAGTAATGGTCTGACAGCAGAGAAATCTTTGGTCCAACTTGGCAAGGGGAGAATTGGGAAAAATGTGGATGGCTTCCAGGAGCAATACTCAAGCAACATTTGAGACATAACAGGATTCAGTCAGATGTGTTTAGAAAAAGCATATTAATGAGATAAAAGCCTGGGAGCAAAAAACAACAAAATAAAAAGATTATAAGAGATTGAAAAGGGTCTGATCATCAAGAGCAAAGGAAGAAAGTTCAAGAATGACCAATGAAGAGGAGGATACAGTTTGATTTGCTTTTAATCCTGAACTGGTTATCTACACACATACATGCACACACAGGTATGCTTCTCATTGTGAAGGGGAGCCTAAGTTAGTCCTGATCTTGCAAAACAAAACGAAAAAAAAACTAGCACACTGAAGATTTCTCACCCACTGACAATTTCTACCCACACTTCCCTGTTTCTCCCCTCACCCTCTACTTAATGAACCCTGCAATGTCTGGGGCAAAGAAGATAATGCTGATAAAATACGAAAGGCATGAGTGCAGTGTGTGATGTATAGCAGATACAGAATCCAAGGTCACTCCTTCCCACCCCCTGAGTTCAAACAGGATAAGCTGGCAGTCACAAAAAGTAGTTGCTCTTTAATTAGAGAAACTCAGGCTGCAAAACTTCATGCTAAAATCACGTCCTGTTCTTGAAAGATGAACCACAACCCAGCTCTGCCTGGCGAAGCATGTGCTCCTGCTAAGCCTTAAAAGGACTCTCTCTTCACTCCTGCCTCTCTCATGCTAAGGGATGTGATGAAAAGTCTAAGTCCATTACTAATATAAATATTTTCATGCCATAACTAAGGAGTTTTTGTTTTCTGCATTTTTTCCCAGTCTGTTTCTCTGGATGAACTGAGTCCCCTACAGCACTGGCAAGATGTGCACAACCCTTCTGTGGAAGGAATGGTCATCCAAGAGCCAGCAAGTCAAGTAGACAAGAAGCAGGATCAACAGAGCCAGGAGTCAACCCAGTGCAGCCCTGGGGTACTGACTCCCAATGACCAAATTCTTTCCATTTAAACCGCAAATGTTGATAAAATATTTTCAGGAACAGAGACAGGGAATGTACTTTACTCACTTCCCAAAATGTAGAATTGAAGTGGTCAAATCTTATTTAATCTAAACTGAAAAAATAGTGCCCAACTGTACCCCAGAGCTAAATTTAGGCATCCACTGAGATCAGTTTCTTGGCAGGTTAATTTAGATGAACTAATGGTTGTTCCTGGCATACAGGATATACTCAATAAATGGGAACTATTATTGTTACTGCAAAAACAACATGTCAGTTGGATGTCCTCATCCAGTCCTCCTACACATCCTAAAATCAGCTGTGCCAATCACTTGCACATCTGGGATGAAGACTCCATGTGGGCCGAGAGGGAAGCAGCAAACCCTTCAAGGACCCCTCTCTAAGGGAAGAAGGCTGTGCTGTGCCAGGGGGGCTGTGTTAGGTGGACTTGACCTTGAAGAGCTGAAGGAGAGTTGAGACCTCACCCCCTTTTCTCTTTCCCTTCTTTCAGCGGTGGCTCAGTAATGTGGCGGGGGGGGGGCGGGGGGTGAGAAGCCATGCGGTGAGTGAGGTTCAGGCACATGCACGTGGAGACACTTGGTCTTGTTTCTGGTTTCCAGATGCCAACTGGCCAAAGTATACCATGCAGAGCTCAGGAAAGACTGAATGAAGAGGCCAATCACTCCTGACAGCTGTCTGTTCCTTTAATGGTCTTACTCATGGCTCTGAGGTAAACTGCTGTGTTTAGACAGTGCCTGTTGTCCTAAGGCAGGGCTGAAAGGTAACAAAGCAACCCCATAACATGGGGTAACTTTTTTGGTAATCTTCATCATCACTCTTCTGTACACGGAAAGAAATTGCATTTTTATATTCATTTCATTTTGGTATTCAGTCTTTAGACATGTCTTGGGGATTTACTTCCACTCCTCTACTGCCCCATCACCCTAACACAAAGGCCATGGCATTACCTTCACTTCTCTTCCTTCGTGACGTCTGGTTGGTCACTTGGTTCCATTTTCTTTTCTTTGAAATATCTCCAGGTTTGTCCTTCCCTTTTGCACTCCCACTACTACATTCCCTGCTCCTGCTGGGATTTATATGAAAGGATCGGCACTGGTTTCCTGTCTCCAAATATCCTTTGCCAAATGAAACTTGCTAAAACTGCAATTCTGAATAGGAAGGGCATTACAGAAGCATTCGCGGAACCACTCAGCAGTAGGTGGTGCTCTTGTACCAGCTCAGCATGAGTGCGCAAAAACCTTGTTCCATCAGGCAGCCTAGGGAGGACTGTGCCTTGGTGCAGTGCAGTCCTTACTTGACTTGGAGATGGGATGTGACAAGCCAACAGGAAGGTTCTGGATAAGGGCTGCAGGGAGGTGCTCAAAAATGAGAAAGATCTTCTCCAGGGAAAGCTGGGGAGGACAGCACTAGAGCTGGACTCTCAGCTGGGGGAAGGTTTTGCTGGGCAGAGACAGCGGGACAAGCATTCCTAGTGCGACAAGTTGACATCACCAAAGCTAAAAAAAGTAGAAGAGAGCAGAGCCCAGAACAGGATGTCTCCAGTGATAGGCACTGAATGCCCAACTCTAGTCTCACTCCTCTTTCTAGGTCTTTCTGGTTTGCCTCCTCTTGACATCTCAGGACAAAGCTCACCAGACTTCAGGGAAATCTCCATAGGCAGGTTAAGCCCCCTGAGTAGGACCAGCCAGTCCATCCTATCTGCATGAATGAAACCAACTGGCCCTTTTCTCTCTATATGAGGAAAAGGCATATCTTCGCTCACAACATACAGTCAGCAGGATGTTACTATTCCAGAAAAAGCATACTGAAGAAGGACTAAATATGAGCAAAGGAGCAAGATAGTGAGATTTCTTTGAGAACATGGAATGAGGGCATGGGATAAGAAGCCTTCTTGGATTCCAGATAGATATATATCTCCTCGTTGGAATTAATATGCCTTTACATGCCTTACGTTAGGTTTTCTGATTCTTTCTACAGAAAGACCACGAGGTTTTTGCTGTGCTTAGGTAAGACTTGGGAAGATCCACGGGACCCAAGGATGGGACCAGAACAGCAAACGCCCCACTTTTTCCTGAGGAATGGAGACTACCACCTACCTAGGCACCAGAAACACATACTGGAAACACCTCACCATGTTTACAATGTGAGAAGCAGCCTCTTGCTCTTCTTGTATTTATATGTAAGACTCCCTTTTAATGACAGGCCATCATTCTCTAGGTGCAATATCCTTGGATTTCTGACTAACTTGAGCCACAAAAAGCACATGCATCTACACAGACACACAGACATATGAACATACACACATAGACACACAACCTCTTTTTTCTCACCTGTGCAAGTGGGACCAAGAGATGCAGATCCCCTATTTAATCAAAGCTGAAAATACAGTGCCCAACTTTATCCCAGAGTGAAATTTAGGCATCCACTGATGCCTCTCAGTTCCATAACAGGAAAGCCATGTTATGGATCCTACATAAAAATCTCATGTGTCTTCGCCTGGAGCACAGAAGGTGGGAAAGGCCTACAAGGACCATCCCCAAGTCACTGGAGGATTATCATATGGGAACAAGGAGAGATTGGTTTTAGGATAGCAGTGGTAGACCTGGCAGAACCAGAGGGTGAAAGCTAGAGGAAGGCAGATAATGGCTCAGTCAATGGAAGCCTTTCTAACAACTAGAGCTGTGTGACAATAACATGGATGCCTTGAAAAGCCCTGGCATTCTAAAGCCTGGGAATGCTCAGCACAGTCTGAAAGAATGCAGGTCTGAGGATCAATGGAACAGATTAGAAGATGCAAGTATAGGTACAAAGACACTCAGCCACCTGATATTTGACAAAGGGGCTAAACATGTTCACTGGAGGAAGGATAGCCTCTTTAATAAATGGTGTTAGAAAAATTGGCTCTCCACATGCAGAAGACTGAAGCTAGATCTGTGCTGAGCACCATGCACAAAACTAAAGTATAAGTGGATCAAAGACCTAGACATTAAAACAGAAACACTAAATCTACTAGAAGATAAGGTAGGTAGAAATCTTGGAGACCTAGGGGTAGGCAGAGAATTATGAACAAAATGCAAACTGCACGGGAAACACTTCAGAGAATCAACAACTGGGATCTCGTATTATTGAAAAGTTTCTGAATTTCAAAAGAAATCACCAGCACAGTGAAAAGAAAACCCACAGAATGGGAAAGAATTCTAGCCAGCAACCCCTCAGATAAAGGACTTACATCAAGAACATATAAAGAACTGAAAAACATCAACCCCCTCAAATTCAAAGACCCTCTCCAAAAATGGGCATCTGAGATGAACACACAGTTCCATATGAAGATATTCAAATGGCAAATAAATACATGAAGAAATGTTCACCATCACTGGTCATTCAAGAAATGCAAATTAAAACAACACTGAGATATCATCTTACACCGGAAAGAATAGCTGCCATCAAGAAATCAGCTGATAACAAATGTTGGTGAGGCTGTGGGGGGGGGAAGGAACACTGCTCTATTGTTGGTGGGAGTGCAGACTGGTGCAACCACTATGGAAATCAATATGTAGAATTCTCAGAAGACTAGGATTGGAAGCTCCATTCAACCCAGCTATTCCCCTCCTGGGTATTTTCCCAGGGGGACTGAAAAGTTCATATCACAGTGATATATGCACATCCATGTTTATAGCAGCACAATTTGTAATAGCTAAACCTTGGAAACAACCAAGATGCCCATCAACTGCAGAGTGGATGAAAAAGATGTGGTATTTTTACACAATGGAATATTACTCAGCTTTTAAAAGGGACAATCTTGAAGCCTTCATAGGGAAATGGAGACAACTTGAGACTATCCTCATTAGCGAAATAAATAAGAATCATATTTATAAATATCACATTGTGTCTCTAGTGAAAAAAGTAATAAAAACTGTAGGAGTAATAAAACCCAAAATGCGTAATTTCTACTGTAAAAACGAGAGCAAAAGAAAGTGCTCTAAAGGATATAACTGCATGTATGTTTAAGTGTGGAAGATAGATGACCATATTACTGTTTTTGTTAGATTGTTGAGCAGAACTGTTAACAGTCTGTTTGAATGTCTACTTTGTGTGCTTCAATTTTGTAACTTGAACAACTATTTTCAATGATGACAGTACGTAACTTATCAAGTGGTGATGTATTAGTGTTTTTGTTTTTGTTGTTGCCGTTCTTTTATTTTTTCCCTTTGGACTTCCGTATTGTTGCTACCCTTTTTTCTGTTTTGTTTGGCTGGGTTTTTTTTTTCTTTCTAAATAAAATTAAAAAAAAAAAAAAAGAATGCAGATCAGTCAGGCAACCTGGGAAGGAGTTGTGTCCTGGGTAAGAGACTGGTTCTATCAGTACCTCTAGGGATCTGAGATGTTCTGACAGAGCCTGAATGCTTACCAGAATCCAGTTTTTCTCATGGTTCCCTTGTTTTGTGTTGGAATGCTGACTCTTTGCTGTGCTCTGACTTCTGGTGACCAGTAGGGCATGGACATCACCCTCTTTCATTCCTCCCATGGAGCGTGGATGACCTGACACACTTTGAAAAGCAGTGCCTCTGCTCACACTCTCCTCTCCCCACACTCAACCTGGCTGAATGTTTCCCCAACTATATTCCATAGCAGTGACAGGTACCTTTGTGAACCTACCCAAGTAATGGCAATTTGCTTGCTGGGACCTTGTGTCTCAACATCATAAACATCATCTGGCTCTAGTTTGTCCTCACAATTGCCCATCCCTAGCTCAGGACGTGGCACTCATCCAATTGACTAATCTTCAGCCAGAGCGTACTAAGATCCTACAAGACCCTTGACACAAGCTTCTGTCCCCTTTCCCACCACCAGCAGCAGACACTATGGCTAATATCCACTGACCAGTTGCTTGTCAAGATCCCTTTCTAGTTTTTCCAGTCACATAGTCTCTACTCTGACACCATGTTGCGTTGCCACTGTCAGCTCTGCAATTCCTATTGTGGATAAGGCTCCGTGCCTTGCCTTTCTACATCCCATAAGAAAGCATTCCCATGCATCTGGACCCCACTCATACATGCCCAAGCCAGCTCAAGTTTGGCTCTACAAACCTACTAGGTTCTAGACATAATAAGTACATTCTATGCATTTTCTTTTACTTATTTTCTTTCTCTACTTCCTTGACTGGGGTATATCTGACTAACTTGGTTTTTCTTGAACCACACATACATACTACCCCACAAACCCTCCCCAGCCCATTAAGCAACAGAGACCTTAATAATTCACCCAGGTTCCAAACACTGTTTATAAGTTCTCTTTCTTGCAAGGTATCATCAATTGCATTAGTGTCCCTGCACTACCACAGTTATAGTATCCATCACCTCTGCAGTAAGAGAAGAGGAACATAGCTGCCAGTACCTAGGATAGGACCTGGCACATAGGAGACACTTAGTGTCTGTTTACAAATGGGTCAATTGATGAACACTTCTCAGTTACTGCACGCGCGCTCTCTCTCTTTCTCTCTCTCTCTCACACACATACACACACACACACACACACACACACACCTCAGAACAGACTTTTATTTTCTGGGGTCCATTCAGAAATAGAGGCTGCACAGGGAGGCTTTTCACACACAGCAGTTCAGGTCTCAGCACCCTCAAGCCTCATGAGACAACTGTCAGAGGAAGCCAAGCCTCCCAGGCCAGAGCATCCCTCCCACATTTTCTTTGCTGTTCTTCACACCCACACTCCTCAGGCAGGCTGATCATCTCAGGATACAAATGGGCTGAAATTCAGGCAAGAGAACAGAAAGGGAGAAAGGATGTAAGAGGGAGCAAAACAGTTCTGGGGGAAAACACACACATACAGCCTGTAGAACACTGTGACCTGGATTATTTTTGGAATCTAATGTTTCTAATGCTCAAGGGGAGGAAATGAGCAAAAGTAAGTAGAGATTCCCAGGACCAGCAGGCTGGAAATAATTCAGGACACTGTGTTCTATGTCAGGGGAGGAAGGGTATACAGATATACTTCCTTACCCAGTGCCCAGTCAACAAGAGGTGGAAGGGCTCGGTGACTGAGGCCTCTCAAAGAGGTAATAGGCCAGCCACACAAGGCCTTTCTCCAAAAAAAAGCAGGAAATTACAAACCACCTAGTAAAGACCCTGCCCTTCTGAGCTTTCTGAAGTTTACAGCTCTCTTTGAATCCTCCCTCCCAACATAAAAGACTCAGGCAACTGAATCACAGAGACTTGGCATGCCCCTCTGAAGTCCTGCCCAGTGCTTGCCCTCCATCGCAGTGGAGGCAAAGAAATGTAAGGGGTGGCCCTTATCCTCCATTCTACCCACAGGCCCTTCAGCCACCTCTAGTCTCTGGCATTTGGCTGTCTCTCCTGCATGGCAAAGAGCTCCCCAAAGACAAGCTGTGCATGAGTGTGTATGTGCATGAGTATGGATTTCTGGTGTGTGCATGCAAAAATGTGCATGTGTGTGCTGAGGAGAGGGAGGAGGAAGAGCATTAGCTTCAGGTCAGAGGGCCTACCTGGTGGTACTGTTTGCCTAACTCTATCTCATACAAACCTCTCAATCTCACCAAATCTCAGCTTTCCCCTCTGCAAAATGATGCTCATACTCATGTCCATCTGGCCTCCTACATAAGATAAATGGGAGACCCAAATGATGAACCACTGACTAACTCGCTTTGGGCGGGCCTCTACTCCAGGTCAAAGTTTTCTATGTGAAAGGAAGGGCTGGACCAGAAAATGTTAAGGTCATGGGTGTGAGAACACTTTGGAAACTGACATTCGAAGATGTATTACATATTGTAATTACTACAAAGGCACTCTACTTTGACAAATGACTTGGAGTCATGGTCACTGCTGGCTATGGGGTGTGGAGGGTAAAGGTGTGGGGAAGAGACAGTAGGCCAGCACCCAGTGTAGAAGGAGAGGCAGTGATATTTCTCGACAACTGGTCCCACTGCTTCTGGTCAGTCTAGGCAAGATGAGACTCTGGGTCCTGTGTTAGGCTCTAGGAGTTATTAGAATTATTTATACCTTGGAAGGAGGCCAGGAAACAGCAGTGGTTATTATGTCCAGTGACCAGACATCCTGGGGATGTCCTGAAATGCTAATAAGGCTAACAGGACATTCGTACTTCAAAACCATATAGCTTTTAGCACAGTGGCCTGCTGACTAGCATGAGATCCTTTACTCAGTGGTACCTCATATTTATTATTTATTTTTCCATGGTAATCTACATGAAAACAATACGACTGTTTGCATAGACTTCCAAGAACCCAAAAATCAGGTATGTTTTCCTTAGATAGATTATAGGAAGCATTTCTTACCCCAGGTTTGCAAGGGAGCAAGACAACTATACTCTTAAGTATAACACAAAGCATGTAACAAAAGTCTCTGATAAGAAGGACATGGGAAGGAAGCACCGCCTCCTCTGGGACACAAGGAAGAATCACTATGGCTGCTTCAAGGACAGACACTGTGTTTCCAGAGACCTTTCTCTGTGGAGGTTATCCCCTCCACACACACCGGCCAACCCATCAGGTAGGACCCCAGTTCGACCTAGTGCTCCTCTCTTGTTCCTTGTCCAGGTGCATTGCACAGCCTCATGACCTTAAGGCCCCCATGAATCTACATAAAAATTTCCAACTTCCCTCAAAAATCAATTCTTAATCTTGTTCAATTAGGGACAATTGAAAATGATTTGGAACAAGTTTATGTGGAAGGCAGTATCAGTGATACTATGCATGCTCACAGCAGGCATCGTGCCTGAAAAGTGAACCACAACTGGAACAGCACAAGGAAAAGGAAAGAAAGCAAGTGGAACAGGACAGCTTTGCCGGCCAAGAACCAACACCCATTATCTCATTTCATTCTCTTAACAACCCTGAGCAGTTGGGGTTGTTTTTTAATATAGAACAAGAACTTGAGGTTATGGTTTTCTTTGCTGAGAAAACTTTCTTTTCATAATCTCCCTAAGTATAGAAACAATACAGAAAATAATCTACTGTAGATATATAGAGGATATGAACAGTAATCAAGTGAAAAGTATTTTAGAATTGTTGAGCTATCAAAGGGCTTAGATATTTAGTATACCAAGTCTCAAAGGAAGAGTGCCTTAGTCACTTTCCTCATTCCTGGGACAAAAATACCCAACACCCACAATTTAAAGGAGGAAAGTTTTATTTTGGCTCACAGCTTGTAGAGGTTTCGGTCTATAATCAGCTAGCTGCAAGGCAGAATGGCATGGCAGAAGGGTCTGGATGGAGGGAAGCTGCTCACTTCATGGGAACCAGGAAGTATAGACAGATCAAGGAAGGAGATATATACTCCCAGATCACACCCAAGGTGCTCTGTCTCTTTTGACCACATGGTATCTCCTTCACAGAAAGTTAGCTATAAGCCCCATAATCTAGTCATCTTCCAAAGGCCTGTGTATGAGCACATGAGGCTCTTGAAGGATATTCAGATATAAACCCTAACAACAGGAATCAAGAATTGGGTTGGGGACTTTATCAAACTATTCTGAAGATTCTGATAGGTCTCCCAAAAGTTTATTTCTGGTCATCACCACCTCTACCACCACTATCACAGCTACCACTACTGTGACCATGGTTACCTGTTTCACCTGCTGAAAGATGTTTTCAGGAAAAGAGAACATTGTGCGAGTAAACAGCGTAACATGAAAACAAATTAAAAGACACTGTCCAAACTCTTTTCCTTTGTTCTCTTGGTGTCTTAGTTACTTTTTTTGTCACTGAGACACAATACTCATTGCCTATAACTTAAAGGAGGAAAGGTTTACTTTAATTCATGTTTACAGTCCATTGTCAGTTGCCTCCAAGGCAGGACAGTATGGCAGAGGGATATAGCAAACAGAGGAGAGCTGCTCATACCACTGTGGATAAAAGAGAGAGAGAGAGAGAGAGAGAGAGAGAGAGAGAGAGACAGAGAGAGACAGAGAGAGACAGAGAGAGACAGAGACAAGAGAGAGAAAAAGAGAAAGAGGCAGAGTCAGACAGACAGAAACAGAGACAGAGAGATGGAGACAGAGATGAAAGGAGCAGCTAGAGAAGGAGATAAACCCTTCCAGAACACTCCCATCCCCACCCCGTGACCCACCTCTTCTGACCAGACAGCACCTCCTAAAAGCAAGTCACCTATAAGTCCCCATAATCCAATCACCTTCCAAAAGCCCCACTTCTAAGTTCATGAGGCTCCTGGGGGACATCTAGATATTAACCATAACAGTTGGTAACACAATTGAAGGTCAGAGGTTTAAGATGTGTCTAAGGTCTCATAAATGATAGGTGGCACTGCAGAACAAATCCTAAGCTCACTCAGTCACCATTTCCATTTCCCCATGGACATAGCATCATGGATATGAACAGACTTTTACCATGCAATAATGAACATGCAAGTAGTATTCAACCAGTAAGTTTTCTAAGGGAAACTGTTATGAAATAAAAACTGGCAGTCAACGTAACACCAGCATCATCATGGTGCTGATTTAATTCAATAGCCCATCTGACGAAAGTTGCCAGCATAAATAGAGACGTGGAGAAAAAGTGCTGGGTGTTGTGCGTTTTCCTAAGTGTTGCTGTTTTGAGCCATTGGTTCTCCTGGAGGAGCTTGTCATGGCTAGTTTCCCCGATATGAATTCAGCCATTATCACTGGAGGAGCTTGGGACCTTGTCACTGAGAGTAGCTATGGTTCACTTTGGGGGAGCTTTGCTCCTTACATAGAGCATTGCTTCCTGGCTCCAGAGGGAAAGATGGGTGCTGTTTAATCTCCCGGAGAAGCTTGTCAGGTTGGCTTCCTGGCATGTACTCGACTTTTCTCATTGTCTGAGGAGCTCTGGACTTCATTGTCACTGAGGATGACTGTAGTACTTTTTAGGGCAGCCCTGGTCCTGATTGAATGTGACTTATCGGCTCCAGTGTAGAACCCTCAACCTATTGGCTCAGCTCCACCCCACTGGCATAGACTTTCTAGCTTCCATTGACTTTTGGGCTATCCCAGTGCAGATCCGTAAAACAGATGGATGTGTGTCCTTGCTGTGGGCTCTAGACCTCCAGATGGACTCGTGGGAGGCACTATCATAGGCTCTTGGTCTTTAGCTGGACTCATGCAGGATACTGCTGTGGGATCCAGGCCCTTGGATGAGTATTCTGAGTCTTTAGTGTTGTGGACAGATTTCCTACACTTTCTTGAATTTAACTCCAGGTGACCATTATAAAATATTATAGATTCTGTGTCCTGTATGTAATTGTTCTCCTTAAAACCCCTTGGCTATAATAGCCACTTTTCCAGAGATGGTGTGAAAGAGTAGTCACAGGCAACCACCAAAGCCATACCCTTCTCTGTGCAGCAAAAACAGTAAGATTCTCATTTGGGCTAGATATTTTGGTAATAGAGCAGGTGGACACAAAATATTCTCTCAGGGGTCGTGATAAAGATGTTGTCTTGGGCAAGGCCTACATATGTGTTTGCATGTCAAACAAACATGACACTGCATAAACCAATAGGAACCTGATTCCAATGCTAGAGCCCAAACAGGTAGCTTTGTTTATTGTTTGGGGAAATTTTCCTGTAGGAAACAGGAATATCGTCCTTCTTTTTTCTTTTTTCTTCTCTTTCTGTTTTGTTTTGTTTTTTCTAGAAAAGCTTCGGGCAACACTGAAAACTGGGTCCCAGGTAAACATTAGCATAATCTTCTTTATTCAAAAGGGAAGTAGGCAAAAGTTTCCCAGTCATTTAGGTCTAGTTATGCCCCAAGGCTCCTCTAAGCACCATCCTTTTCTTACAAAGACTGGAAGATAGAGGGCCTTCTCCAGATCAGAAACCAGATAGCAAGGTAGTAACAATACTTTCTCCTGTTTCTTATGGCCATCACATGTAGACAGGCATCACCCACTCAGCCTTGATGTAGACTTTTTGGCCTCTGGCACAGGAGACACCAGAAAGGGGAATGTAGGGAGGATGCTCCACTAAGCAGAACTCACCCATCCCTTTTCTGAAGGCACATCTACAGTAGCTACTGTGAACCTATTTAATGATTTTAAATACCACCCACAGCTCTTCCCCTCCCAATGGAGAAGAGAACTATGGGTACTCTTGGTAAAGAAGGAAGGCAGACACCTTTTTTACTTGGAGTCCATTGCAGCTAGGGAAAGAGATGGCTGTGAAACAAAGTTGCACAATCTATGCAGACTAATAAGGAATGACCCAACTTGTGTTCTGTGAACATAGTGGAGGACAAGTCCATTAGTTATAGACCAGAAGCACTGTGCTGATGCAATGGTGGTTCACCTTCAAACATCACATGTTACTGGATCGTCTCTGAATTCCCAAACACGGGGCTGCGCCTGGGGCAATAGAAGGTACACAACAGACATTTAATAAATGAGGCTTTATGCAAAGGGAAACGAAGAAATATTCAGTGGTATGGATATAGCTATTACTTTGATTGTGGTAATGTTTCCAGGAGTACATGCACATGTTGAGACTCATCAGGTTGTACACCTTAAGATGTGTAGCTTATTAAGAATCAATTATACTTCAATAAATTTGTTTCAAATAAATATATAAATCAGCATTTATGTGTCTACCTCCTTTAGTAGATGGTGAGCTACTCTAGGATAGAAACTTTCATCCACATACCTTTATTCAGATGCCTTGTTTGGGCTCGTGGCAGTTACTCAGTATTCACTGGTAAATGAGTACACGGCCTGCTTTATGACTTATGAATACAACAGTGTCTCTCCTCCCTAAGTGTTTAATTGGGAGACAACATAACTGCATAAATCTCCCTCTGCCAGCTCTAAGAGAATGAAGGGGGGCCTCACAGGGATCAGAGATGGTGGAGAGGGGTGGCTTTCCTCTCCATGGCTAGCTAATAACGGGAAGCACCAAATCATCATGCAAGCCCTGAGGTACTGTCTCCCCACAGAGCCAAAGAGGAGACTCTACACCCACTTCTGTTACAAAAATAAAAGCTGAGCAGCCACTAGACTCCTCTGGCTGCCAAAAGCTTCCCAGATCTGGAGTTAAAGGCCTCGCTGACCAGCCAGCAAGTCTCCCATCAGAAGGAGGCCGAGATGCAGCTCACATAGTAACTATTTCCTCACACCGTTGTTTAGATGTGGATCTGCACACACAATCCTTACCCCAAAACATCACTTGCCTGACCCCCTTGCAGAAACGCCAAATAAGTCAAAGGCTGAGATATTTAGTTCTACTTAGATATTTTAAATGAATCTGGAAGCAACTTAGAAGGACTGTTTTTCTCCCCAGCCCCACACCCAGCATATTTTCTGTGGCAGCTGGGTCAGGCTTAAGCAGCATTTTCTTTTCTTTTTTTTTTTTTATTTGAAAGAGAATAAAACAAAAGGGGGCAGTACAGAGCAGATCAGAACAGGACAACATAGGCAACACAGTACTTTACATTAAGTCAACTGGACATCAACAGTAGCTAACACCATATCTCTTACTCTGCTATAGTTGAGCATAGTTTCAAATACAATAATATCAAGCATAACACAATAGTATAAAGCCATGCA
>PVJX010014525.1:29606-44849 GCA_004027295.1 Dolichotis patagonum | reverse complement strand
CATCAACTGAGGAATGGATAAAAAAGTTGTGGCATTTTTATACAATGGAGTACTACTCAGCTATAAAGAATGATCACATCAAGATATTTATAAATAAATGGACACGACTTGAGACCATTCTCTTAAGTGAAATAAACCAAACTCACAAGGGTAAATACCATATAGTCTCCCTAATATGAGATTTGATAAGAGTATATAACACTTTATGGTAAGCATGATTCCCCATCTCATAGCTTTTAAGTCTTTCAAAGTTTTAAATCATCAGTTGAAATGGTGTTATCCTGTTTTGTTTGACTATATCACACTTGATGATATGAATAGCTGTTTTGAAGAAAACAAAACATTATGACAGCTATTGCTGATTTAATATCATCCTTCTTAGAAGTCCTACCATGCATTTTTTGTTCTATTACCGTTGTGATAGATAGAATATCTATCACATTGTGTCTTATTGGAATTTGAATATGTGTGATAGTTCAAACAAAAAAAATTTTTTAATCAAAAATGAGATATTATAGTACCCATTGATCATTTTCTGTTATTCGGTTCAGAAAGCCCTGTAATTCTTTCACTCTATGCATGGCTTTATACTATTGTGTTATGTTTGATATTATTGTAATTGAAACTATGCTCAACTATAGCAGAGTAAGAGATATGGTGTTAGGTACTGTTGATGTCCAGTTGACTTAATGTAAAGTACTGTGTTGCCTATGTTGTCCTGTTCTGATCTGCTCTGTACTGCCCCCTTTTGTTTTATTCTCTTTCAAATAAAAAATAAAATAAAATATATCAATCCTTCTCAAGCTCCCTTGAAAAAAGTGAAGAAGCATAAATATTTCCAAACTCATAAGGCCAACGTCACCCTGATACTGAAGGGAGAGAAGGACACTACAGAAAGAGAAAGTTATTAGCCCATATTCCTGAAGAACTTAGATGTAAAATTCTCAACAAAGGTCTGTCCAACTAATTTCAAAGATACATTAAGAAGATCATCCACCACAATCAAGTGTGATTATTCCAGGAATACAAGAATGGTTCAATATCTATAAATTCAACATACCATTTCAACAGAATGGAGGACAAAAGCCATGGGATCATCTCAATAGATGCAGAAAAATCATTTGAAAAAGTTTTACACTCTTTGGTGACAAAAGTTCTTTGCAAACTAGGTATAGAAGGAACACAACTCAACCCAATAAAGGCTACATTATGACAAACCCACGCTATTATCAACAGTGAAAAGTTGAAAGCTTTTCCCATAAGATCAGAAACAAGAAAAGGACACTGATTCTCAACACTTCTATTCAACAAAGTACTGGAAGTCTAAGTCAGGGAAATTAGGCAAGAAAAAGAATAAAGGGTATCTACCTTGAGAAGGAATAAGTTAAATTGTCTCTGTTACAGGTAACATAATTTTACACTTGTAACATATCCCTAAATAATTCACCAAAACTGTTAGAATAATGAATTAATGCAGTTAAATTGCAAAATAAATGAAATATAAGGCTCTTTTCTGCACACTTACAACAAACCATCTAAGAAGATAATCAAGAAAACAATCCCACTCATAATAGCTACCTAAAAAATAAAAAATCAAATGCTTGAGAATGAATTTTACTAAGGAAGTCAAAAGCCTGCACACCAAAAACTGTAAAACACTGATGGAAGTGACTGAAGAGAAATGAGAATGAGATTCTATGTTTATAGGCTAGAAAAATTCATGTTGTATAAAGGCTGATACCACTCAAAGAAATCAACAGATTCAGTGCAATCCCAATCAAAATTCCCAGTGACAATCTTCACAAATAGAAAAAACAATCTTAAAGTTCAAATGGGACCACAAAAGACCTTATTAACAAAAATCAGGCAAAAAGAACAATGCTGGAGGAATCACATTAGAATATACTATAGAAAGTGACAAAAATCAGAACATCATGGTACAGGTCAAAGGAAACTAATAGAAAGCACAGAAACAAATCTATGTACTTACTGTTAATTGACTTTTAACAAAGTTTGAAAGGACACAGTATGGAAGGAATAGTCTCTTCTAAACGTGTCAAGAAAACTGAGTATTGATGCACAGAAAAAAGAAACTAGAGCTTTATC
Organism: Dolichotis patagonum; assembly: GCA_004027295.1. Classification (NCBI taxonomy): domain Eukaryota; kingdom Metazoa; phylum Chordata; class Mammalia; order Rodentia; family Caviidae; genus Dolichotis; species Dolichotis patagonum. The sequence goes on along the minus strand of PVJX010014525.1, from coordinate 42,743 downwards.
ATATGCCATGCACAAGTATCAGTCATAAACGAATTAAAGTCTTAAACTACTAGAAGAAACCATAGAGCAAGTTCTCTATGACATTAATCCCAGCAATGATTTTTTTGATAAAATTCCAAAAGCACGGGCAATAAAAGCAAGTAGATAAATAGAATTACATTAAACTAAAAAGCTTATGTACTGCCAAATAAACAAGATAATGAAAAGACAACTCACAGATTGGGAGAAAACACTTGCAAATCATACATCTGATAATATCAGTAAAATATATAAGCAATTCAAACAATTCAATAGCAAGAAAACAAATAATCCAATTTTTAAAATGGGCAAAAGACCTGGAAAGACACTTCTCATTATGTATAAATACAAATGGCTAATGGGATTATGAAGGAATACTCACCGTCACTAATCATAACAGGAAAGCAAACCAAAATTACATTGTGATATCAACTCAAACCCATTAGAATGGTTATCATCATAAATTAATTACTTAAAAATTAAATTTACAACATTAACAAGTGCTGGAGAGGAGTGGGGAAAAAAGGAACCCTTAATATTGTTGCTGGAAATTTAAAGTAGCATAGTCATTATGGAAAGCTATAGAAAAACTTAAGAACAGAACTACCATGTACATTCAACAACCAAAAGAAATGAAACAGGTATTCAGCACTGTTTGCAACAGCCAAGATATGAAATCAACCTAACTATCCACCAAAAGGCTAACATACACTGATATACAATACGGAATAGCATTCAGGTTTTAAAAAGAAGAAAATCACACCATTTGTAACAGCATGGATGCACCTGGAAGACATTATATTAAGTGAAATTGACACAGAAAGACAAATGCTATGTGATCTCATTTATATGTAGAATAGAAAATGTTGAACTAGAGAGTACAGTGGTGATTACCAAGGGCCGATAGGTAGGTGTAGAGAGTGATATTGGTCAAAGGGTGAAAGATTTCAGTTGAACAAGAATACACTCAAGATCTATTATGCAACATGATGAAAATAATTAATAACAATGTACTGCATTTTGAAATTCCCTAAGAGTGGGTTTTCAAGGTTCTTATCACAAAAATTATAAGTATGTGAGATAATGAAAATATTAATTAGGTCTATTAAGCAATTCCAAAATGTATGTGTAGTGCTAAATACCATACCATATAACATAAATATATACAACTGGGATGGGGGAAAGGAGAAAAGAAAGAAGGAAAAAGGAAAAACAAATAAAAAATAAATATATATGCAAAATAGTTAAGATAGTTATACTACTAATTGCTATTAGTTCACTGGAAAGAAAAGCTTGTGTCTATATTATTTGATCAATTTTTCATGCCTGTATCTTGTAATATGAACAACTTTACTTGGAAGATAACAATACGCAGTGTACTAACCATTGGTACTCTCCTACAACCTTGCTTTGAAATTTTGTACCATTGTTTTTATTGGTATTTTTCTTTAAAATAAAAAAATTTTAGAAGATAAATGTATACAATTTTTAATTGTCAACTATATTAGATATTTTTGATTGTGTGGAGGTTTGTGGAAACAGAATAGTTAAAATTTAGTCATTTCGTAACGTGAGCCACTTCAAAGGAGTCTGGTTTTTCTAGATGAGTCCTGAGCTGATAGACTGAAAAGCAGTCTATAACTGGCAAAGCTATCCAGTCTTCTAAGAAACCAAGTGCACATACAAACTAAAAGCAAAGAAAGATCAAGTCACAGAGCACTGGTTTTTGTCTAGGAATTTCAATAATACGGTAGATACATCCAGAAAATCTCCCAGAGGAAAAGCAGATTCCAAGTTTGTGTTCCATGGAAATGGATCAGCCGGGCAGCCACGGTCCTAAGCTGGTCTCCTTGGCCGGAAATGGTGGGGCACAGCAGAAACGACTCAGATTGTGCCAGAATCCTGGGACCGACCTGGAGTGGAACCGCAGGAAAGCTGGAACAGAAGCTGTTTGTTCATTTGCCAACACTTACCTCAGCATGACTCCGCCAGATAATAAGTGCCAACAAATTTTCAGGAGAATTACCCTTCTGTGCACAACGAAAAGCGACAAGTGAAGATGACGGTGAGTGTGCACTTACTGTCCTGGGCTCAGGGCTGAACTGCACCTGACGTCTGACAGTAGGAAATACCCCTTCATCAGATTTCTGTCATTATCAGTCCCGGGATAAAACATTAAATCCGACGATGACATGCAGTGGAGACCATTTCCCATCAGGCAGCAAGGAACTCAATCCAGAATACATAATATATACCTTAATTTATTAAACTTTATATACCTTTTAACTGAATGCCTTCTTAAAGGAATAGTAAATTGTAATTACTTAGTTATTGACCCAAAAATAAATTACAGTTTTTTAATAGGAATGTAAATAGGAATGTATAAGAGGTCACTTGGGAAGATGCCCCAAGGTTAAAAGCATGAAGGATTTCGGTAGAGGTGCCTTGATTATTGCACTGCAATACAGATTTACAAGTGATTCAGATGTCGTGAGGTTTTTTTCCTTAATAATCCATGCAGCCATCACTGCATCAGTGAGCAAGTGTTTACAGTCACACCTTCGAAGCAGGGGGGCTTTGCTGACAGGTCTGACATAAAACATGTTGGTAGGAAAACACTCTGGAAAGCAATTTTTCACCATGTGCATGACATCTTCTTACCCACCTAGGCATACAGCCCAGAAACAGCCGGCTCTTCAGGAATGACACATTATCTATCAGCTTCAGACACAGGTAAGTGGACAGAGCTGCCTTGCACTTCACTACATTGCCTGTCTCCGGTGCCCCTCGCAACTCATGCCTTACTGGGACCACATGCTCTGCTCCCCACTTCTAAATTTGTTTGTGTGTGTATCAGCAGTGAGTGACAACCGAGGCTGGGGTTCGTACTCCTCCAAGTAGCTTCGTTGTCGACCTGAACTAATTCCACCCAGCTCAACTCCAGACATGTAAAGGAAACCAAACGAAAACATATGTCCCTACAAGTCTAATGACATTGTTATAGCAGCACGTTCTGTTCTTTTTCATATTTTGTTTTTGTCTTTTGCTCTTATTACATTCAATAATGAAACACCATATCTAATTCTTTTTTTTAAAAAAAGGAAAGTTGAAGGGAGAGGTCACACTCATAAAAGTGTGATATCTCTCGTTGGAGCCAGATTCCTAACCCCTTAAACAGCCAAGCAAAATAAGACACAATTGGTGCTAACTTCATTTTCAAACATTCCCACAAGGAGGTTTACAAGTGCCCAGAGGGGTGAGTTAGCCTCAATTGTGTCTTGTTTAATTTGGCCATTTAAAGGCTAAGGCTTTTCTAACTTGGCTCTGCTTGTAGATATCACACCTCTACATGTCTGAACCTGATTCTTAACTTGGCTTTTCCAGCACACATTAAGTGTTTCTGATTTAGTATCATTCTACAAGAATTTGTAAGTGGTTTCTTTGCACTAATGTCTGGATGGATTGGGGTCAGGTGTGTTGGTAGGTTTCCACTATTAAACTATTTCACACTCCCTCGCCCTACCTAATGGTTAAACTCTCAGAGTTCATCTTCTGTGCAGGAGACCCTAAATACTTGGACATGAAAGAATTGAAATTTACATGTTACACTTCCAACAAATCAAAATTGATACATTGTTTAATTAAACAAATGCGTTATCTTTACCATGAGCTTCTGATTAACATGTTTTACTTGGAGGAAAATAAAAGAAGAATTTCTTGGTCTAGTAAAACAGAATGCAGAAATGATCTCTGTATTAAGTGGAAAAACTATGTATTACAGATTACCTAGTTAATGATAAATATGAAGTAATGCAAGTAGAACAAATTATGAACACCTCTATAAATATTCATTGCATTTGTTTCCTCTCCCACAAAAAGAATGAAATCCAACTTGTAGAGATGTTCAAAACACAAGGTAACCTAAATTAGAATACACAAACTGGGCTGGGGATAAAACCCAAGAGCAGAGGGCTTGCCTAATATGCAGCCTCTGCAAGCCACAAAAAAACGGCTTCAGAATGAAACGAACCATACGAGCACTGAACCTCAATTTTCTTATGTGTAAGATAGAAATTATAATAATTTGGACAACTCTGGGCTTTAGAGAGAATTACATGAGAACACTGATGTAAAAGCATCCTACAAGGTATAAGTCTCGATGAGATATTTCACTGATATTAACAAAGAATTCGATGAATTTGGTGTTAAATGATGGTGTGAGTGTAACCAGAAGAGCTCTGGGCGAGGGCCCTTGCATGGGTTAAAGATTAGCAAGTGCTCTTGGAGCAGGTGCAATTTGACGTGGACCTTGAGCGATCTCCTCGCTTTGAGGACACATAAGGAAAGAAAAAAGTCTCTTGAGTGAGGTGCGGGAAAGGAGGTGGGAGAGAAAGGAGGCAGGTGGCAGCTGATACAGAGGCACCTAGGGAGAGCCCTGTGCTGGGGAAGGAACTGCAGAAGGGGAGGGCTCCCTGGGGTAACAGAAGTGAGACCCAGGAGAATGAAGGCGCCTGCTGTGAGCTCAATGCTGTGTCTTCCCCAGTGCCACTTATATCCTTATGCCAAAACCATAGTATCCACAGTGATGATGTTTGAAGATGGTGCCATGGGGAAATGGTCAGGAACGATGTCATGAAAGTGTGGGTCTGGTCTGATGAGATTCATAGCTTTGTACACAAGAGAAAGCACTATATGGTCCAGTGCACTCTCTCTCTCCTCTCTCTCTCTCTCTCTCTCTCTCTCTCTTTCTCTCTCTCTCTCCATCTTTCCCCCATTATGCACACACAGGGAGGAAGCTCTGTGAGCACACATTGAGATGGCAGCCTCCTACAATCTGCAAGAAAAGCCTTCTCAAGGAAACCAACCCTACCGGCACTTTGATCCTGGACTTCCCAGACTCCAGAACCATAAGAAATAAATTTCTGTCATGCAAGCCACCTGGCAATGTTGTATCTTGCCACAGCAGCCAGAGCTAAGATATGCCTGAGATATTGAAAGCCTCAAAATCCAGGTAGATGGACTGAGACAGATGCAACCAGACAACAGGAAGGGATTCCTTTGGGCAGTGCTAGTTATGATGCCCAGGGAGAAATGACAATGACTGAGACTGCACGCAGAGAAGCCAGCTGAGAAGTTGTTTTGTCATCTGTAGAATGAAAATAATGAAATGAAATGAAGGTAATGGTTGAAAACAGAGCAATAAGGCAGGAGAGCCAAGGAATACACTTAATTGGCATTTTTAAGATACAGTGGTATCCGTTGTTGGGAATAAAGAGAGCAAAGGGGGGTCCTGACTCTTGAATCTGGCTCTTGAGTTTTCTCTATTTCACCAAGTGGAAAAGGAGCTCATAGTAATTAGGTCGCATTATTCAAAATAGGCAACCCAAGAGCTGTTTTTAGAACCATCATCTTCAGTATTAATGAAGAAAGAGCTAAGTCATGACTCAGATTAGCCAGTCAAAGATTGGGCAGTGAAAACTACATTCAGTTTTGACTGAATTCCCAGCTATACCTCTAATGTCAGAGTTTCCTGGAGAGTTGCTGTTTCATATCCTTGCTTCTACATGCATCAAAAAAAGAGTAAGTCACAAAACAATCCCTTAGTTCTCGCTTGGGTTATTTGTGAATGAGTGAGACAGCATTTCTGAATAATTGGAGCTGAAAATATTGCCACATAAACATAAAATTACTATGTCAAGATATTTGACAATTATTAACAAATAATCAAGACCAGTGGGAAAACTAACTTCTAAAAATTAAACAATCTCAATCAGGAAATGTAAGGTTCACAACTCAAAGAATTTCATTATTGAGTTATATTTTAGTTATCCAAAGAATAAACTTCATATTGGACAGTTTAATCCCTGAATTTCCTTACTTAATTAAATCATTCTAATAGCATCTCAAAATATAAAGTAACTGCTGTCATTTTAGAGTTGGAGAATGTGAGAGATACAAGCAGAAGAAAATACACTTATCAAATCAAAGAATACAATTATCTGATGAGTTTTTTATATGTGTATCTAGTCACAAAAAAACATGTACCATATAACCATATGTATATGTGATCACATGTATACACTCATGCAAAATCTATCTCAAGATTTTTAGAACTAGAAACACCTTTGAAGTCATGTCACAGAGGGTTTTTAATTTGTCAGAAGAAACCAATGAAACCCAAGCTTATTTATTCCCACTTTGCCCTAGTAGAGAACTGAGGAAGAGTTAAAGTCATTTAGCAAGGTCATCTGTCAGGCAAGTGCTCAGCCCGTGATCTGCTCATCTTGTCACACTGCTTCCCTGAGCACCGCCCAGCCATAATCCCAGAGCCTGCATTGGGAATTCAGAACTATCCCAGAGGAGCTGGCTGCGGCCATCCTGGGACTAAAAACACTCAAGAAAACAAGGTCAATCAACTCTCCGAGAGCTAAGTACCTATGGCTGCTCGCCCCACTCAAATCAGAACACTAGAGCCTTTGTCTCCTTTTTCAAGTTCCAGTCGTGACAATTTGTGACAAAGACAAAATTTTCCAAAGTGTGCATCTCTGAAATCACAAGTTAGAGATATTTTGTGTTTGAGTGAAGTTCTGGAAATGTTGTTAAATCTTTTCCATTCTTAGAAATTCACTCACCACATATGAAACCCTTCGGGAAGCTCACAGGCAAAAGTAAGAGAAGAACAACGTGGTGAGGAAGGAGGCAGAGAGAAAAGGGAGAAAGAAACAGAAAAGAAAGGAGAGGAAGAAAAGGAAAATTAAGAGAAGGAAGACAAAGAAAAAAGAGAAAGTAACAGAAAGACAGACAGGCCAAGAAAAAATTTTATTTCTGTTTAATACAGGATTTGTCATGCTTATCTGGTCCTAGACCCCTTTGTTTATATAGTAGCTCTCAGAAATAATAGTCTATCAAACACAATTTATGACAGTTTGCATTTAGGTCTTTCTACCTGCAATTAGATGAACCTGCTGTTTGTGCCCACTAATGTTTGTGATTTAAGCTGAACTTCTGGGGACCTCGCTTAACCCAAAGGAAAATCCCTGCAGGGAGACTCATACAAATGAGAGACCCTGAGAGAGAAGGGAACAAGCAGAGCCTCCCTGGCCACACAGCGTCCTGTTGGGAAATGCACTCAGCCCTATCCACGGCCACCTGCGTGGTTCCCTGGCCCCACGGTGAGCAGGAAGCCCTGAGCTTTTCACGCATGCGGTTTCCTACGTGAAAGCCTGCGGGGAGAAAGTCCCTGAGGAAAGAACTGAAGGATACAGTTTATCACACACTTTGCCTTCTGCAGCATTCATTGAAAAAGGCATTAGCACTTGGAACCCCTCGGAATTGCTTTGGTTTTGTAATTTGATTTATTTATGGTTTTCTGGGTCGAGGTGTTGGGAGAGCTTCAGATTCTATGTCGGGTCATCCTAATTGGGTTTGAGAAGCTCTATGACAACAGATCCTCCTGTGGGAATTACCCGGGGTTGCCCGTGCATGACGTCCCAGCTCCCACTGCTTCCTGCAGCAACCAGCAGGCTGCCTGCCTGCCCTTCGCTCTCCCTCGGCTCCACCGCTGGCTCACCCTGAGTCCAGAGAAGCCGCTGGACACATGCGGGAAGGCAGCGCCCTTCCTCCGCGCTCAGCACCTCAGTGGGAGGACAGGGCCTCCTGTATAAGGGATGCCGGACAGGCCACAGCTTCCACTCCTCTGTGCTTTGGCTATTGCTTCTGCTTCTCCTACGTTGGTTGTCCACTTTCTGAGCCCCTCACACACTCTGTCTCTTCCAACAGTGTCAGCAGATGAGCTGCAAAATACACAGAGGCAAAATAAATGCCCCGGAAGGTAGCCTCCTTTCCAGGAACAAACAGAGAGGAAACTGAGCACAGCCCACTGAGGCTTCAGCCAGTTCCTGGTCTCGTCTACATGCTTCCTTCTCAGTCACCAGACATCCATTCCCTCTTCAAAGAGGCAAATGGAGGGTCTGCTGCATTAATGTTGAGATGTGATGGTTAATTAATTTTGTGATGGTCGGTCTGGGCTCAAGGATGCCCAGGCAGCTGGTATCCCACAGATTCCGGGAGGCCCATGAGGGCATTTCTGGAAGAGATTCATGATCAAATCAGTGGCCTGGAGAGGATCTGCCCTCACCAGTGTAGGTGAGCTTCATCCAATTTGCTGCAAACCTGAGAGACCAGAAAGGTGGGGGAAAGTGAATGTGCCCCCAACTGCACCAGGGTACCCTCTTCTTCCACCCTTAGACATTAGCCCTCTTGGTTCTCAGACAGGCGGACTTGGGAAGGTCTCACACCATAGGTCCCTCTGTTCTCAGATCTCCAGGCCCACACTTGATGTGGATTGAATGACACTAGCAGCTTTCCTGGTTCTACACTTTTAACATGGCGAATCAGGAGACCTCGCAGCATCCATAATCATGGAAGCCAAGTCTCATAATAAATGTAGGTACCTATGGATAATATATGTTGATTTGCCACAGTAATACAAGAGATAAGAGCATTTAGATCAGAAAGAGCAAAAAAAAATTTATTTTAAAAAGCTCAGAGGCGGAAGGGAAAGCACAGAGTCCATGGAACTGGGACCCTTTTGGCGTAGGCGGAACATATGTTGTACAAGCAATGTCAGAGGACACAGACAAGAAAGGCCAAGTCCAACCACGAGAGTGTCTGATGTGTCCTGCACAGAAATCCGAATTTTATCCTGAGGCAAGAGAGACTCACAGCAGCATCATAGACAAAGATCAGGTAATTTGATTTAAATATTACCAAAAGCACTGTGACATAAATATAGGACGAATTTGAGTAAATACAATTTTGAAACAGAAACAACCTGAACAAGATAAAAGCAGTAAGAAAGTGGAGGTCATTTCAAACTCCCAATTTCCAAGAATGAGCTGGTGAAGGCTCCATTACTGAAATAGAGTATAGTAGAGGCAGATTGAGTTTGAACTGAATAAACTCAACTTTCTTACAGGGTATACAAATAGAGATGTCCATCAGGAGATCGAGGCTACAGGTGTAAGCTAGAGATAAATGTATTTTCTGCATGTAGTTGGCAGAGGAAGCCATTAAAACAGAGTTTATTAAAAGGCACGAGATCAACCAAAGCAGACCTCACAGAAGGAAAAGAACAGAAAGATGACAGCTGTCTAGGCAACCCCAGCATCCCCTAGGCAGGCAGAGAAGGAAATACAAAACCAAACAAGAACAGTTGAGACAAGAGGCAAGGAACTGAAGTGAAAGGCATGATGGGAAGTGACCCATGACCCCTCACCCTGCAGCTCTCTCTGGGAAGGCACACTGTTTTTTATGGACCTCCTTGGGGATCCAGGGCACGAGGTAAGATGTCCACTTGTGCTTTTGTGTGTCCTGAATCTGTCATGTAATTCTTTGTCCTGCTTTTTCTTTTTCTTTTTTTTTTTTTTTTTTCCCTGGTTTGGTAGTAAAGCAATGCGAAAGCAATCTTCTGATTCATCATCTTTATCTTCAAACTGGGGAAAGTTCCTACAGTCTTTCTGGCCCATTTCACTATCACTTTCATTTCACAGATAAGGAAAAGGAGGCTCAGAGACTTAAAACTTAACTACTCCCACAGGTAATGCAAGTCAGTGCTACGATTAAACTCTCATCTGGCTAGAAACCCAGTCCTTCTTCGCGGGGTCCCACTGGTGCTCAGGACACCCCTACTTGTACTAATTTTTTGTCCTCCCAGATTATTTCTTTCAAACAGATCCAAATTAAAACCAGAGGTTGTTGTTAAAAATTGGACCTCTTATCTCTCAGGAAATGGGAATCCCATTACACTTTCTGAAAAGCAACCTCTAAAAAGTTCAGAGGAGTAACAAGTTGTTTTTGCAGTGTGACTGTTCATTGTTTCCAACTCCACCTTCTGCTATCTGAAAAGGACAAAATAAATTGAAGAGTGAGTGAATGACAATCTCACACTTCAGCCAAGCCTCAGAAAAGCATTTTTCATAGGGCCAATTGCGTCTTAAATTGAAAGTAAACTGAGGGGAAATAAATTAACCTGGTGAATTTAGGTAATGTTCTGCAAATAACATTAAAAATAGTTTTCATCACCATGCACAATATCCATGGAGAAAGCCAGGAAAAGCTTAAAAGACAATTAGTCCAAAGGCTAATATCGTATTTGAGAGTTAAAACCACCATGCAAATTTGAATAAAACATCTTGCGAGAATGAGAGGCTGAATAAAATTAAGGCAGCTTGAGGAACTTACTTTTGGTTATTCTAAGAGCGTAATTATTTTCAAGTATCACAGTGTGTCCTCAGTGATTGAAATTATTATGCTGCTCTGAGGAAAGAACTCGGTTCAAAACTCATCATCAAATGGCATTTCCACAAGGGGCAGGGGAATGGCCCGCTTCCTGTCAGACATTACACCCAGAGTCTGGGTAGGTTTCTTTCCTGAACTGGAGCCTAAAATCCTACTTCATTTCCTCGCCTTTTCCCAACATTTATAAGTATCGAAGTTTCAATGGTGGGAATGAGCAGTAGACAAAGTACTCCAATTCCCCGTGCTGTAAAACTTATTTTAAAAAGTAGCTTGTAAATTTAGCAGCTCACTTCAGCTTCTTCCTGTCAACGAAAGTGGCCAACTATTCCCATTCTTGGGGACAAACAGAGGAAAACTATCACAGCCAAAAATAATGTTCTTTTTTTAAAAACTAAAATAAATCATTTCTGGCACAAATTTGCTTCCATTTCTCCCTCTCTGGAGGATCATTATGGAATTTAGTTCTACGGACTTGAGTTATCAGCTTCAGGCATCGCTTTTGGAGTTATTGAGAGCACTAACTGTGGTGCTTTTGGTTGCACTGGCATCTTCCTTCAGAGAACGCTAAGCAGTCCTGTTCAGTGTTTTATCTCTTAAAGCCTCAGAGAAGCCCTGGAAAATAGAAATAGCACTGTGATGAATGTACTTTTAAATAGGAAAATGTTTCTATCACGTACATTACTCTTCCCAGTGAGGTGAGATGCTTTCCTCCTTGTAACTCCACGGTCCTGAGGTCATGGTACATTCCTGAGAGCTAGGTTTATATGAGTAGATACTTTGTGTTATTTACTAGCTGGATAAATGGATGGGTGGACAAATGGATGGACAAATTGCTGTATGCAAGAGTCTTAGTGTATGTTATCCTTTTTCCTCGCTTATTTGACTTCTGAGGAAAGTAGGTAAACAGAAATGGGTGAATAGCTGGAACAATGGGGAGGTGAGTGAGCAGCTGGAGGAGTGACAAATGGAAAGATGGGTGGGTGGGTAACTGTTGAGAGGAACAATGGACGGATGGATGGGTAGCTGGATGGCAAGTGGCTGGATGGCACTGCTGGTCCGGATAAATAGTGCCATTCTATGCCATAAATGGATATATGGGAATCTCAAGTAACACCCAGTGAGCAGTCCAGAAAGAGGAAAATCCATAGAGACACAAAGATTTCTAACACAACCAGGCTGTGTTAGAAATGTACTGGTAGTGTTAGAATGTACCGTTGGGGAAATAAAGTGTACTTGGGTGACCATGTTTGAGATTAAGTCAAAATCCAGGGTTTTGTGTCACTGTGGTCCTACAAGGGCACATTAGAGGAGGCCACAGAATAATAAAGGGAACCAAGGACCCAGGCAAACAAAAGGAGGCTCCAAGCCACTCCCCCCATGCCCCACCTGAGCTAGAATAACTGCACTGTGGCCTCCTTTCTAGACAGTGACCCTGTGCGTGACTTCCTGAAAAGGAAGCTCTGTTCTTGGGTGGAAAAGAATCTTTAAGTGAAGAAAGAAAGAATGAAGGAATGCTTTAACAAATTTCAGCCAAATGTTAGAATAGATAACTGTTTTACAAATAATATAGAAATAGAATTTTCATGACTATACAACATATCCATAAATTTAAACTATCTTTTAAATCTGATCACTGAACTTGGAGAAATAAAACCTACTTTTCTTCATGGGGTTATTATTATGAGAATCCAGTATTCTACTATGAGTGAAAAAGGTTTTGAAAACTACAAAGAGCTGTGTAAGTATAAAGCATTACCAAAATTATAAGAAAATATTGGAGATTTAAGAAAGAGCTACTTCATCTTAATATGCTTTTTTCTTTGCCTTTGGTCTTTTCATACCCATCCATCCAGCCTTAGGTCTTTTCAGGTTTAATCTTTTCACAAAATGATGATCCTGGTGTACGTTAGTCTTCTCTCCCTGCTTTTCACTTCTGATAAAGACAGATGTTATGAAAACTAGAACAAGACAAGAATAATATTATTTCAAGTTAGAAGTTCATGGAACAGAAAACAGTATCAGAAAGGACTGTGATTTTGATTTCCAAGGTCAGACCTGAGGGCTCCATGAAGCATGACGAGCCCCTGAACTCATTTTTTATGTCTGAAAGTTATTGGTTGTCTTGGGGTTCTAGGGACCTTTGGAAATAAGTTTTTGATTTTTCAGTATAAGTCCCACCTTACACCAGAGTTGAGCAAGGCTTCAACCCTCTCAGCTTGGCCCACAGAATTGGAAGCCCCCCCACTCTGGGAAACAGACAGACCAATGGTTTTCTTTTTTTTTTTTAATTTTATTTAAAGAGAGAAAAAAAAAAGCAATACAGAAAAAAGGGTAGAAACAATACAAATCTCAACAAAAAAAAAAACCATAAATCACTAGTTGACAAACCACATACTGTCCTCCCAGAAATAGCTGTTCATGTTACAAAATTAAGGCATACAAAGTGAACACACAGTGAGGATGCAAACATTTACAAAAAACCAGGATGGAATAAAGCCAATTGAGACAGTATAGTGAAGTTGGTACAGAACATCACAGCAGGTCACCAGGACAACAGTAACAGGCAACATTGTATATTTCGTTGTATTCACAATAGTTGTTCTTCTACTAGGTACAGCAAAATCAAAGAAATGCACAACATTATAGAACACATCAACACAGAGTATTGAATAGAGCAACACCATTAATCAGGACAAAGCAAACGGTGATAAAAATATCTGCCTTTAGAGATAGTAGAAGCAAACTCCCCCGACTTGCTGTACCAAATATGGTCACCTACTAAGAGATACCCAGATCCCTGGATCCCAATTGTTAACGGGG
>PVJX010014525.1:16642-29506 GCA_004027295.1 Dolichotis patagonum | reverse complement strand
CTTACTCGACCAATGGTTTTCTAAAGTGTGTTTCAGAGGATAGAATTTCTGATGTGCTTTTTATTTTTCAATACAACTTTTGTTATCTGTTGCTATGTTAAAAAAAAAATAAGTCTGCTCAATCTAAAGTGTAAAATAACAGCCAGCACTTTCTACCTCTCATGACCCAGTGTATTAGGGAAGCTTCTGCTGGTCGCCCTTGGTGTCTTACTGGGTGTCGCTTGGTGCTGTCTGGGGCTGCTATGATCTAGTAGCTCATTTGGCAAACTGAGCAATGGAGCCTCCTTCCTCGGGTACCAAATCAAATGTGCAGGAATTTTCCAGTGAGAAAAACCAGACTTGTTACACAGTGACCCCAGATCCCCCCACCCCATAAAAAGACTATCCCAAAGGGAGAAAGCAGAAGCTGCCAGGCCCCAAAAAGCCAGTTCCAAAACAGGCACAGTGTCTCCTTCACTGCATTTCACGCTCAGCATGAGCCATAGACTGGAGCAGGTGACCGCAGAGATGTGAGAGGACCTTAAGGCAGAGCTCACTGGCAGCCACCTTTGGACACGCAATGTCATGTGGCATTACCATGGAAACTGCTTCTGTTAATTAAAACGCACAAAGGAAGGAGAATGCCTTGCACCGTTGCATGCCTCATCGTTCTTCATAACAATAAATACCAAAACAACTCACCTGAGAGTTGTGATTCTTCTGCCCTGCAGACAGTATCGCCGTTCAGTGGCCATGGTCACAGAGGATTGAACAAAGGCTCATCTCTAGAATACACTCCATGTCATCTCAACCTGAAGTGTTATCTGCTGCTTAGAAATAAGGAAAGAACATGCGAACACACGTGTGTGTTGTTGCAGTGCTGTTAATGAGCACATGAACTAAGGCCCCTCTTCAGTTTCATTCTAGGCGTTTCATTGACCTTAAATCGTTTGGTTTTCTCAGTGATCCCCTGAGGTTGACAGGGCTCCAATGTCTGTGAGTTTTGGACAATCGTGTTTCCTCAGGTTTGATTATTTTACTCTTTTCCTGTGAGGTTGGTTCAATCCAAAAGTGGCAGAACCTGAAAAGCGCTCTGAATAGTATTTATCTTAACCCATTGTGGGAGAAAGGGGAGAGGTACAAAGATAAACAGTAGGATTGACAAAGTCACCCAGGAAGCACGACAGATAAGACTTCAGCCTTAGAGTTCAGCGCAGCAAGAGCAGCCACATCTTCCAGTGTTGCTGAAAACTCAGAACCCGCCCTCCTGCATCTCTCATACTCTGATCCTGCTCGCTTGGTGGTGAAACCAAAGTCATACCTTAGAGGCAACACCACGCCCTCTGTATTCCTACGGTGCCTAAGAGGTTGAGAAAAAGTGATTGTTACAGAGATTCCATCCTAACAATCGCATCAAAGTGAAGCAATAATCAGGATAAAATAACCATATTATAGGCACTATATTTGCTGCAACTCTTTCTCTCCCTCTGTCTCTCCCTCTCTCTCTTTCTCCTATCTCTCTGTCTCTTACTCTCTCCTACTCTATCTTGACCTTAAGTCTTATTATTCATGAAGCCACTTAACTGATAGCTTAGAAAGCCAATTTTAGAGTGTTATAGCTCAGTTTTTTGTAAGGTCATTTGCCATCCTGTATGCATATATGACGATCTAATGGCATTTCATTAAAATATTGCTTTTAGTAAATGCAAGGAGTACAGAGAAATCACTTTTTAACAGTGCTATTTTCAAGATGGTAATTTTCAAAACAATTTATTTTGTAACTTAAAGAGAAGGGAAGAAAGAAAAGGAAAGATGTATGACCTCCCTCTACTGCTGCTTCGGGGTGACCTCTAAAAGAGCCACTCTCAAATGACCAGTGCAGAACCACACTGTCCGTCACTCACTCCTTCCACAGTTACTGGGATGCTTTCTGCCGAGCACCATGAGAGATGACTCCTGCTTTCATATATTTTATAACCTGCTCAGGAGACAGGCAAGCAATAAAAACTATGACTGGTACCGTGATGAGATGTCCCAGTGCAGTGAGGCCATGAAGAAAGGCTGCCCCAGACCACCTCAGGGGGCCAGGGAGAGAGAGATGGAAATCAACCAAGTGTGAGCAGCAAGACCATTCTGCCACTCCAAGGAGCAGGGCAGAGGGGGGCTTGCGAGAACCGCAGGTGCAAACACACAGAAGCACAGAGATGTGCAAGGTCCTCGTGTGTTCAGAGACTGCAAAGACTGCACTAGGCAATGAGAGACAGTGGACAAAGATGAATAGATATCTGGGGTAGGGCCAAACGGTGAAGGGCCTCGCTGTCCTTCAAAAGGAACTTGGACTTGATTCTCGGGTTAAGGAAATATTAGCAGAAGCCCACGGGCAGCCATCTTGCTGTGAAAGGAGTTGGGAGGGCGGCCTGGCCAGCGGTGTCCAGAGCCAGCAGACAGGTGGCTTTCCCCTTGGAGAGGCTCTACCGTAACACCGGCCTGGCGTCATCACTGAAAAAGCTGGGGAAGAGCCAAACAGCCCCCCGGGAAAAGCTACTCCAGCTTTACTCCCATTTTATTGGCTACTCCCTGGGTACTTGTAGAAAATGGGGGGTGAAGTTGTTTCTGCTGAAGCAGTTATAATGTGTCGGGAAATTAGTGAATTAGGGTTTCTCAAACTTGGGAAAGCAATTGCACACAAACGTGACATCTTGCCACCCTGCCAATTTTGCTCAAAATCACACGGCAAAAATAACGACTCCAAAACTGACAAATTTCAGACCTGAAGACAAGGCTCCTAAGCAACATGTACTGCACCAATTCAAAACCTTTTCCAAAAAATGCCACACCACACCGTCTCCCAGAGAACAGAACCATTCTCCTGGAAATGTCTGCAAATGCAGAGCTCTGTAAATTATGTACCGAGAGGGATAATCCCCTTAGGAAGAAACATATTCTAGAGAGCAAACATATTTTACACTTCGCCATGATTCCGGAACGCTAGGCCTCTTATAAGCCAACACCGAACAGTTAAAGACAAGAGGAGTAACAGTGCTGTCGATTTGCGCCTGTGCTGTAAAGCTTCTTCCAACAGCCCCACCTACTTCGCAAGGTTATTTCAAGGATTAAACAAGGAAATGAAAGTACTTTGTAAACGGTAAAACGCTGCCCTGATGTAATGTATCATTAACAAATTAATTTACAAATGGCTAGGACAAGGTGCCTTTTGAATGACACTTTTTGTTGTTACATGAATTGAGAAAAAAATGTCCTAGTCTGGTCTGCAGAGCAAAATGAAGGGCTGGCCATACCGGCATTCCTGGTGTCACGGCGCAGATGTGCAGGGTTGCAATTGTCTGCATCAGACAGTAGCCATCGGGCCTCAAGCACAAACCCATCTGGTTCTCATACTGCTGAACGAGGTGTTGAAGTGGAGGATTTTTACTCCGCTGAATCGGAGCAAATCCTCTGGAGCTTTCACCAAATGATTAAAGACAGTGCAAACTGTCTTCAACCCGGTCCTCACTCTTTGATGTACTCTGTCAACAAGCCCCAGGCTATTATCTAAGGCAAAGGCTGAAGGGCTGGATATGGAACAGTCACATCACAGTTCTTGGGCGAGTTTACTGAATTGTCACTGGCCTGCACAACTGAGAAGCCATGCGTGAGACGTTCCGAGGTGAACCAAACATAAACCAGACCTACCCAGTGTTTAAGGTGCTCAGCTGTGTATTTGTGGAAAATATATTTCTTGGAGATTTGCCACTTCTTTGCTGAATGCCATGGCTGAGATTTCTACTTAATGGTGTGGAATGGTGCTTGGGATAGAAATGCTAAGTCTAACCACAGAAGCCTAGCTAAAAAAAAAATAAAAAATAAAGTAACAACTCTCTCAGGGAGATGCACAGTTAGTTCCTTCTTTTAAAACCAGAAAGTTAGTAAATTATTTAGTCAGACAAATGCAAAACTATTTGACTTTTACTCCTAAGACCATGGTATATCCTTATTAGTAGATGATTCTAAGGACAGCAGAATAAATAAAAAAAGAAAGAAAGCTGATGGTAAATGATGATAGTAAAAATACATTGACATTTTTAAAGTATGAGTCTTGATTTCAGAAACTCTAGTGATTTTTTGTTTTTGTTTTACCAGTATCATATGCACCAAATACAGCAATATAAAATAAATTCAGATACACTGACATCAAAATCTATCAGCTCACTATAGTACATATGCCAAGACTTGGCATATGTAAAAAATGAGATTGTCCTTATTTGTCTTACATTAATACAATTTCCACTAAAAGATGGATCCCAGCCAGCAGCTGAGGGATCCAATGTGAACTTCAGAAACATGAAATATTGTTGGGGGAGCACCTGATGGCATTAAAAGTGCTTCATATTTACAATAGGAATGCTGCACGAAGACCAAAGCTCTGGAAACCAATTTTGGAATTGGCATATCACCCAACTTACCTAAATGTAAAAGAGATGCCAAACACATGGGGATTTACCCAAACTGGGCAGAGATTGTCTTGCCTTGAAATGACATATTCACGTGAGCAATTATGGGATTTGGTTTCACACAGTGGTTTCTTGACAGTATTTTGGACATATTAGCTCCCAAGCCTTCTTAATTCATATATGTGATTTGTACTGGTTTTCATAAGTATCTAGTTGCCTGGTCCTGGTCAAGATGAATGTGTGTGGTTATGCTATGGCTGTCAGAACCCTGCTCTAGGGCTTACCACATGCAGCTCGTGTGACTCCAGTGTTAAGCTGAGCCCAGCACAAGACTGACAGAGTGAAAAGATCAGAAATCTCAGGATATGAGTGTTGGTGTTTATGCTTGGTCTTAACAAGATGGCAGATTTTGGGAATAGACTTTTCCATTGTTCATAAGTCACTGTTGATTGTTTTTTCATTATTAATTGTTGGGAATGTGAATATCTAGGGTGCTTGAGGTTATTCTGTTTTACAAAGCACTACACAAATATGTCATGCTTCCAACACCCTGGGAAATGAACGTTTATCATTATCTTGAATTCACAGCAGAGTAAACCAGACCTGATAGAGATGATGTGACTTCTCAACTCACGTTCAAGAAATGAAAACACTTGCAAATCAACAGATTTTCTGATTCTTAATTCTAGCTTTGTTTCCCCACTTCTTTCCCTTTTTATATAATCATGAGCCATTTCTGTGCAAGTTTTTGAGGCCCCGGAATGTAGAACTGGACTTTACCATTTTGGGATCCCAGTGATAAAGATGTTCCCCTGTTATAAAATAGTTGCTAATGCTGGTCATTCTCAGCAGTCAGTTCACTTCTGTTTGGGCTATTAAGACCTCCAACCCCTGTCTTATGACTATCAAAAGGCCCTGCCTCGTCCAACAGCAGAAGAAGAGGAGACAGCAAAGTTCTGGGTTCCACTCTGCAGATTCGACTCGTTCTCTTAGCCTGCTTCCCACACATTCTATCCCAGGGGCACTTCATTTTTAGTAGAGAAGCCCAGCTGATGAAGTTCACTCACATGATGATAAATGTGAGAGGTAGTCCAAACTGAAGAATAAATTGCCCACTTACCAAACTGTCATTTCCTTGAATAAAGATCATTGGCCAATATAACGCATGGAGTAAGGATTTTTCTAGGGCATCATTGCACGAGGAAAGGTAGAGAAGCAAGACACTTCCTGTTGTTAGGAGTATCACTGAGGACAGAGATAAGCAAGGCAGAAAAGAAGAGTGAGAATCTGCATCAACTACTCCGTTTAGCTCCACCCCTGCAGACTCTCTGTGGATCAATCACTTTGGGTGCCCCTCAGTCCCCATCAGGAAGGGAGTGAAGAGTGAACCCACTGCACTGAGGATCTTCAGATGCAGGATCTGCACTAAACAGTTCACAGTGGACAGGAAAAGCTAAGGCACTGTCCCTCATGGAAACTCAGCTGCTGAGAAGTCCAGAAACTCTGCCAGTGACCTGATCTGCTTTATCGTGGATCTGTGTCTGCATCACTTCCTTATGAACAGAACATCAGATAAACAAAGAATAGACACAAACGGACAGCCAGTGACTCCTCCTGACCTCTTCAGAGTCGGTCTTGACACCTGTCTCAGGTTGTGGCCACCCACGAATTCTGTTAATTATGCTTACAACCTTAGGAGCATACCTCAAAACAGGCGCCTCTAAAGAATCTGTCAACCAGGGACCAGATGCTGACCACTAGAAATTCATAACTAGCTCCTTTGGAAAATGTTGAGTCTATTATTGCATGATTGATAGTTTTGTCACCAGCTGAGACAATGTTTCCTCTTCCATGTATATTAGCACTTAAGTCTATTTATGTATTTCAGCCCATGACTGTAGCAGGCTCCTGAACAAAGTGTCCATTTGCTGCTTAACAACCCTCTTATCTCTGACACGGCGATTTGGTTTTAAACATCTGCACTATTTTGACATTCACTTTATATTGGCCCATAAACCATAATGAGAAGAAAGCCTTGACTTGGAAATTTGCAAATGCAGCAGGCCGGAACACAGTAGGTGCTCAATAAATAATTGTAGAGTAAAAGTGAAATGGGCTTATCAGGCAGCATGTGGATCCTCGGGGTGACGGGAGAGGCACAGAGAACGCTGTCAAGTACCCCAAGTGGTATTTAAGGACTTCCTCTCCGCGGAGGAGACAAGCTGTCGAATACGGGCTGAGACGAGACACATGTTCCTTCAACACCTGGCGAACAAACAAGACTCGACTTCTCTTCAGAATTTCACATTTTTGTTCTCGTTCCTCAGCTCGGCAGTTCTTGCTGGGAAGTATTTACAAAACCTTTTCTTGAATCCGAGGCCTCCTTCTGTTATCTGCTTTCCTAATAGAAAGGGCACCTAAGAGAACACCTATATATTTTTTTCCTGTTGAGACACTAGGGATAGCCTCAGAAAATAAGGCAAAGCTCTGATAGACACTAGGGAAAGTACATATCCTTTATTAAAAAGAAAGAAAAAAATCTCATTTGGGTGAAGGTTAAGGAGGCCGGCTGGGTATTCTCGCCATCTCACCAAGAAGCATCTGTGTTATTCTTCCCCTTTTTCTTCTTGGGTTTGAAGTTCTGTGATATTATGAGGAACAACAAAAAGCTTTTAATAGATCATCTGCATGCTAAGGTGGCAGTGGAGCTGAGAACAGAATTCATGTTTTTGGCTCCCAGCTGCAACAGGAAGGAGTCTCTGATAGCTGGTCAGGAAGGGTCCCTCTGAGGGCCACCGTCCTCCGTGAAGTGCTCTCCAGAAAAATTAAAATAAGCAGCATTATTTTGACCTTAGATTCATCCCAAAACCAGAACAAAAACCACGCTCTACAAACGCCCCATGAACTGCTGTCAAAGTAGCTCTGTGGTCAGGCGCAGCTCGCACCAGGGTCAGGGGTGGGGTGACCCTGTCTTCCCAGACAGAAAGGGAAGAGCAAATCCAGAGCAAGCCATAGCCTCAGAAAATAAGGCAAAGCTCTGATAGAACAAATCTCTTTCAGGCAACATTTCTGTTTTTCACTGTCTGTGTTTGGTGGCCTGGGAAATTCCTGGTACATAACAGAGGAAACAGTGAATGAATGAATGAATGAATGAATGAAATCCAAAGTGTAGTGACTCAAGCAACACCAATCACTGTGCATGTTCAGGGCATAACAGCCAAAACAACCCAGAAGCATCCCCTTGGCACAGAGTGGCTTTGGTGAGGATGTCCGTGAGATGCTGCCATTGAGGCATTGGCTCAAATACCACCACCACTGCCCGACTCCCTCCACAGCTGCACAGCACAGCCTGGACCTCTGAGCTCACAGTGAATCACTCCCTCGATGACAGTGTCCCCCTTGGCGGCCAGCCTATGCCACATTAGTGCAAGTCCAGCAGTCCCTGTACCACACGCACAGACTCTGTGGTTCATCAGACCAGTCCAGGGGGAAGGCAAACGGCAAGGCACCAGGAAAAGCAAGATGGATCAATAACAAGAAAGGCAGGAGGGAGTGAAGCCCTTGGGGATGCGCTCCTCCATCACCTGAAGGAAAGCAGAATACTCTAAAATTGATGATAGAGGTGAATGGTGTCACCCCTGGGGAGAAGCATCCCAGCCTGACGAGATGGTTCCTTGCACAGGGGTACTTTGTTTATGGACCTCAGGAGGACCATCTCAGAGCAAGGTGCAGACGTGAATGGCCCCTGATGAAAATCCCAGGATGTCTGCTTTGCCCTTGAGCAGTGTGCAACCAGCCCCAGCTGCAGGAGGGAGTCAGAGCCGTTGGACTCCATAGCAACACGTCCGCCCAGGGGTGCTGTCCGAGATCCCAGACCACCACAAGGCCCTGAGCAAACCCTGCCTTGTTTCTCTGCCATGCTGGATGCTGAGACGAAATCAGGAAGTTCTGAACCAGAAATCACAGAGCGTCTCTGAGACCTCAGTGAACACCTGAGGATAGTGTCAGTTTGGATGGCCTGTGACAGGAAGATGCCATTCCAAAGCTAGGAAGAATGGAAGAGCCAAGATCACCGTGTGAGGCCTATAAGGGACTCGCACCGTAGGGCCAGCAGACTGGGCTGAGGGTGTCCTTGCCCATGGTAGCATTGACCTGGAGCAGGAAGTGAGCGAAGCAGGTAGGGGCGGCAGGATCACAGATCCCAGGAGAAGCCGAAGGCAAGACCATGGCTAAGTTTCTTGATGGAGTCAGTTCTCAAGCTAAATGCAGGGGTACCAGGATCAACTAATCAATAGTAGGAAAACAGCACTGATTTGTTCTTGTATTTCCATGTGTGTGAGTCAGCTTACCCTGAGCCCACACTTTATTAAGACATGGCAAGAAGCCGTGGTCATCATTTCTGTGAAACTGCCTTTGCATCTAACTAGGATAGTGAAACGAGGAACAAGAGCAATGTTACGTTATTTTTCATTGCAAGAATGCATCTTTTCCTTCTCTGCTGTTGGCTTCTTAGCAATCAGCTCCTATCTGCCCTGCCTCCCTCGGTGAATCCTAATTCTGTTAAGCCACGAGGCTTCCTTCAGGATTTCTCTCCTCTCTGGGAGGCAGTCCTCTGAGACCCCAAATGTAATTCTAACTGGCTCAACTATCTCATAGTCATGCACCAAAAAAATTGATAAAATAGAGTCACTTGCTGTGAAATCATGTTGCAATTTAGTCCTTCCTGTCTCACTGCCCTGTGCTTCATATGGTAAAGCCAGATACCAGAGATGTGATGAAGAAGCTGGTTTTTGGTAGGCCAGGCAAGTTGACGAGTAGGATAAAGAGTTTTCTCGTATTCAGCCAAGAATATTGAGAACGCAGTGATTGTGTGCGAATGCTAACCCTTTCTAAAGCACCACTTCCTTTAAATTCTCTGTAAGTGGGCAAGGAAAAAATGCTGGTACAAATGATTATCACATTTCTTTTAAAAATTTGCAGTGTATTTGGCCCCAAAAGTCTCAGGAAACTAATACACCATGGAAAGAAACTTAAATATTATTCCATTACTGTCAAGGATTTTTACCTACCAGAGCTACTGTACCACTGGACATCATTTTCATTTCCTTTAGTCTATAATTCATCACCAAAGTAATCATTTGAATAAAAAGATTTGCAGCATAATATTGAAGAAGGTCTGAATCCCACCAATTAAACAAATGTACTTTTGCAATATATCGACAAATGTTTTGGGAGCATTATGTATACCTATTTTTTAAGGTGAAAGTCTAATAAAAATTACACATTCATGTCTAAACCTTCAAGGAGTAATTATTTTTAATGGCATGGAAAAAGAATGAACATAAAAGCAATAGAAGAAATTATAGATAGGCTTGTTTGCATGAAAATGTGAACTTATTTTCTCAAATGATAAGTAGCAAAGTGAAATATGTAAGTATGTATATAACTATCTGACACCAAGGATAATGTCCCAGATATACTCTGAGGTTGTATAATATGATAGGACATTAAAATCCAATCAGATAAATGGTTCACAGACATGATATTCACAAACAAGGAATAGAATAGTATGTTTGCTTATGTGAAAAAAATTAACCTCATCAATAAATATTTGAAAAATATTATCCAGTGATTAATAAAGCAATGAAAATAACACAATAACAAAAGACAATGTAACTTTACCAATTTTGCCAAGACATGATTTTTTTCATAGTAAGATTTTAATTTACAATTCTTAAAGGTTTACAGAAAACTTGGCTGAGACAGTATATAAAATTCCAATGTACTCCATAATTGGTTTCTTCTATCAGTAACACCTCAAACCAGTATGGCACCATGCCACCTGTGGTGGAGCATGCCTGTAATCCCAGCACTCCAGAAGAGGATTTCCGAAAGTTCAAGGTCAGCCACGTTCCATAATGAGTTCAAGGCCAGCCTGGACTACATAGCAGGAGTGCCTAATAAATAAATAAATTTGTAGAAAGAAAACTCCAGTAGGACACAACCTTTGGTAAGCCAATACTGATACACAATGATTATCTAAAGTCTACGTTTCATTCAGATTTCCTTAGTTTTTTTAATTAATTAAATTTATTGGTACGTTTAGGTATACGTAATGATCACTTTCATTTTAGGCTATTTGCAGCTGTACATGACATAACTTGATTCTTTTTTCTCCCATTCCCTTACCTTACCTTTGACCCCTCTTTCCTTCCTTATTTACAAAAGCTTTGTTTCCATTTTTTTTTCTATTCTCATTATTTCTTTTCCCTTCCTTCCTTACCTTCCCCCTCCCCATCCCTAATTTCCACTTTCCATTTGATCATTTTCTTCCTATTTTCAATATTGATTATACATTTTGGTCCTCATTTACATATTCAATTTCTCACACCAAAGATGTGATTAATGATGGTAGAGAAACTAGCAATCTAGTCTGACATGACCCTTAGTAGTAAGGGCAAGAAACAGACTTTTCTCCACCCACCCCCCAAGTACAGCAACAAAACAGGAGACACAGCCTCACCCAGAAATAGCAGAAGAGAACCTCAGCGGAAAATAATGTCTTAATTAATAGACTTAGAGAATTGCAGATGTGAATGAAGACAGATTGCAGCCCGGGCATCTGTTTCACCCTCTGATAAATCAAAGGAAATTTCTAGTATGGGAGCTGGGGAGAAGACAGGGACACAGGAAGCTTTTATATTAAACGTGATATTCAGTCACATCCTCAAGGCCTGCGAAGCTGTGAGCGCCAAATGCCTCCCTCTTACAGCACCTGTTAGCTTGCACTGAGGCCTCCTCCGCACCAACAATCCAGGGAGAGAGCCCTGCAGAGACAGTGCTAGGAGCTCAGGGCGTCCAGCTCCTAGCTGAGAGGACTTAACCTGATAGATGTCAGACCATGCAGAAGAACAGATGGACTGCGCATTCCTCAGAAATTCTCCCAACTGAATTTCTAAACACTACTGCCCGGAAAATGTATCAAGATGGCCTATTTGTGTTAGTCATCAGGCCCAAACCTGAGCACCAGAACCGTTGTCCGGGGGGTGAAGCTGGCAGCTCCTCTCATAACTGTGGAGATTAGAGTGCATTTGACAAGAAAACCCTTGCTCCTCCCTGCAAAGATGAGCCTGGGTTTGACCACCAGGAGGAACAAAAGTCCTCTCACAGAACTGTTACGAATAGGAAGCGACTAAATAACGGGAGCCCAGAAGTCTTGATTCGAATTCACGTTTCAGCCAAGTAAACTTGAAAAGTGAATGTGCTTATAACTGAACATGCTCAAGGAAACATGTCAACAGCGCACACACACACCCCTTCCTTAGAAGTAACATAAGCCACTCTCCAAATAGGCCATTGGGGGATATTTTAGTGGATGAAAGACTGTGTATGAGGTTATTTTTAAGGATCAACTAAATATTGGGAAATACGGTTGCCAAAAGAGTAACTCTGGCTTCAGAATATTGACTTGTGGTGCTTTGGACAGCAATTTGGGACATTATCTTTTCAGGATTCTTGTGGGACTAGATAAGTAAATGTACAGATGTACAGCACCATGTAGGGCTTCTGGCTTGCTCGAATAGGAAGGAATTATCTAGGTCACTCAAAGGGAGCATAAGCTCTTTAAGAAACTAATTTTAAAGTTACCAGAAATCATTCTTTTTAACACACACACACACACACACACACACACACACACACACACAAGTAGGACTGTGGTCCTATGAAGAGGGAGTCTCTTGTCTGTTTGATTACGACTATGGGTTTACATGTGCATCCAGTCGTGTAGTTTAGTCTCAAACCTACAAAATCAAAACCTAAGGAAAAGTTCATAGAAAAAAAGTCGATAAACAAGTGAGTCTATAATTTGAGAGGATAAATAGTATGTTAACATTTAATACAGGATAAATCACATTTTGAGTTTATCCAGGATAAACAATGTGAAAATGGAATCCCATCATTGAGTAATTAACTCAAAATGAATCATAAACCTACAACAAGAGCTAAAATGACAAAACTTTTCAGAGAAAACATACAGGAAATCTTGATGATTTTGAGTTAGGCAAAGAGTTTGTAGATATGACATCAACCAAATGTTAAAATGGACTTCATCAAAATTAAAAAGCATTAAAAAAAAAGATGACCAGCCAAAAAGTAATAAAAATACCTGCAAATCACGTATGTGATAAAGGACTTTTACACAGAACAATTTGTGCAACTAAAATATAAAAAGACAGATAGATATATAGATATATAGATATATAGATATATAGATATATAGATATATAGATATATAGATATATAGATATATAGATATATAGATATATAGATATATAGATATATAGATATATAGATATATAGATATATAGATATATAGATATATAGATATATAGATATATAGATATATAGATATATAGATATATAGATATATAGA
>PVJX010014525.1:0-16542 GCA_004027295.1 Dolichotis patagonum | reverse complement strand
TAAAAGAATTCTGTAATGAATTGACAGATAGTGCAAAATTGGTGATGCCTATAGGTCCAGTGACCAATTGCTTTAAACCAAACAAAACTTGCTTTTCTCTGGAAAGGAATTTTTATCTTCAATATGGCCAGTTTTCCAAAAGTTTACTTTCATCTCCACAGGGTTGTGAAGATTCTTAAGTCAAAGGCAAGTATAGGTAGAGACAACTCAAATAGGTGAGCAGATCAAGACATTCACTAAATTTCAAAGTCTGTCACAACTTTCTTAAAAAATAAAAGGTATTTAAATATAGTCTATTTCTAGGGGAGAACTAGCAGGAGCCAAGCAGGGCCCCCACCGCACACCCCAGAGGCAGCTCTACCGGCTGGGGAGAACCAGCAAGGACGTTGCCCTTCCCACACCATCTTCTCTGCCTCCAATCACTGAACATGACACAGGCTGAGATGACAATAACTAAAGTAGGGAAGCAACCTGACAGGTGTGTTGTTTGAGTGACTTTGCAAACCTGGGGCTGGTAGTCTGAGCAACTATTTGGAGGATAACAATGTACAGTGTGGTGATGATTATAGATTTCCTACTGTCCTACTGCTGTTTTGTTTCACTTATTGTTCTGTTTTATTTCCTTTAAAATAAAAAAAAAAATATAGAGTATTTCAAAATGAAACTTACTGATTTTCAAACAGTGTTCTAAAGTTTTCCAATATTTTCTGTTTTGGCTCTGCTCCAGAAATATAAATTCAATTGTGAATAAGGAAGACAACATGGTTTCCTCATAGTATGTCTATATGTTATGACATCAGAAATATAACAGAAGGTTTCTATGTATCTTAGGCAACTGTCTCAATCCTGCTCATGTCACCCATGTTGGCTCAGATGTTGGACAATCTGACCCTCTGTAGTCAAACATTGGTCCCTAGATAAAGGTGAACTTCTACTTTGGGAGATCGGAAGATACTTATTCTCAAAGCAGGCAAGCCATAGTTCCCACTAGAGTGTAAATGCTGACCGTCTGTTTGCTTGAACCTCTGGAAAGAACCAGGGCCCAAATCCAATGAAGCTTCACCAGGGAGCTTCAGTAGATGAACCACTTGCTGGAGGGACCACAGTCAGGGTGACAGAACTTAGCACAAGATTGGTGCTGGAACTGCAATACACATTTAAGGTCCTGCCAACTGCCCTGTGACATATGTTAATGACAAAACTTACTAGTTATCATTTAGTATGTAGCAGACATGCTTCATATTTTATTTACACATAAAGACTGATCAATGATTCCAAATCCTTCCCAGTGCAGTCCTATAGGCACAGATGTTTTCAAGTGGAAATCTCATCTCCCCCTCCTCACTGCAATCTCCTCAGCAATATTCAGTGAAATAGCATTAGCAAGAACATCACCCATCACATAGATCTATCGCGTAATGCCATTGAAAAATGTGGTGAATATTTAGCTTTTTAATTTATTTCCATAAAAGATGTACTGCCATTAACCTTCTTCATTTCTAACACACTTATCCCACTGTTCTTGCACTTTCTGCAGCAGTTCTGGAAGTCCCCTCTCTTTAATTGCGCTGTCATGGCTCCCTCAGTGTCCTGAAATAATTCAAAAGGTTTATTTATATGGTTATTTTTGCTTTGAGGAAGAGCTAGCAGCCACACGGTGCTGGCTCCAAAGGAAGAGGACTCACTGTACTGTTTTTACAAACCTGCCTTTTTGTCGGAGGGCATATGGCAGCAGCATTCACCATATTTTTGATCACATCTCATAAAGATACTCACAAAAAAGGACTTACAGAACTGAAAGTTCCAAAGGTTCAATGTCACACGATTTCTCTTACTGAGAAAAACTGAAGTATAAATAATTACAGACCTTCACTGTAATCAATTTTCTTTAACTTAAACTTCCACCATACATTTAAGTCTCACTCCATAGCTCCTACAAGATAGGCTGACCCCAGGAAAACACCAGAGGACACGTTTGTGGCTAACACTGCCAGGCTCTTCCTCGTGTATCCAAGTCTCTGTTGCAAGTCTTGTACAAAAAAGAAACCCACATGTAGGGCAGGTGCATGTGGCAGGGACACCAACCCAGCTCATGCCATGTGGTAATGGCAGAAGCCCTAGCAAGGACAGAGTTCCGAACCTAAGAAGGCTATAGAGGCTCCATGAAACTGAGAGAAAGAGTGGAGACAGCTCCCAGAAACTTCAGTGTCCTAAGGAAGGTAAGAAGACCTAAAAATCCCTACCCAGAGAGAGAGCAGAACATACTGACATAGATAATTTGACACAAGCACTTCAGTGGTTCTGCATTTATGCACTGGCATAAAAATGGACATGACAAAATGTTAAAAGCATCTCGTTTTTTACTCAATAATGTGAAGAACAGAAGTTATGTTCTCCTGCTCCTGACCTTCAGCACCACCTCAGGGGACACACTTAGTAACAGACCAAGATTCAAGGGTAAAGAGGTTACATCACTTGTGCACATTACTTAGGATATTTTCTTGAAAGCACAGTATTGCAAGAGTTTTTTAAAGGAGGCTGAAAATATCATGATGTTATGTAACCAACCGCAGCACACAACCTACATCATCTCTTATCGAAGACTGAATCTCAGAATTTCAGGATAAGATAGTAAATCAATATTCACCTTGCTATCTTTCCCCAACTTCCTTCCTGGGCAAGAGAAAGACATTTGAATTTGGTGAAAACTCCTGAATCAGCAAAAGACAGCGTCATCCAAGACGGATGCTCTATGATCAGATTAAACCATATCACTGAAAAGGCTTACCTGATAAAGCACAAGATTCTGATATGCAATGGTGATTAAGGAAATAAGCAGTGTGTTAAATATTAAGCATTGCTTGGAATATGGACGCTGTGTTAGAGATTACAGCATCATAGGAAATGAATCTTGCAAAAAAGAGCTCAAGGTCTTTGGCTCCAACGCTGCTGAAGCACTAACAGGTCAAAGTTTCCAGAACAGACACAAAAATGAACCGTGTCTGCATGAAAACACCTGGCTTCCCAAATCCCGAGATGCTCTATCTCAAGGACCCAGCACCACGGCCTCCACCTTCAACTCCTTGGGGAATTAGAGTTAATCCATCGCCTGGCAACATCCAAATAAGGATTTATTTGGATTTACCCTTTGATTATTTTATCTTTTCTGGTCCTCAAAATTGAACCCCAGGCCTTTACGCTGAGCTACATCACAACCCTTCTATGTATTTTTTGAGATAAGGTCTCACTAAATTGTTATGTTGCCTACATGAGGATCAAGTTTGTGATCTTCCTACCTGAGTAATATTATCAGATTTCCCTGGCCTTCCTTGATACTACCCCAAACGTCTACCTCTCTCCTTATCTTAGAAATATATACTGAGGCCCCACTATGCTCTGGACACACAGTCCAAACTTGTATATTTTAAAAATATATTTCATGTGTTTATAACTGAAAGAAATGCTCATGTTTCTAGAAATATGAGTTCACATGGTCTTTAATCCACCCTATGGTGGTGTAAATATTTCTTATGAATAAAATTGCTTGGTAAATAGTCATTGACATTCACTAGTGCAAGTAAGAAGGGTTAGAAACAGGACATCCAGAAGAGGAGAATGGGCATCCTCTGCCTCTTCAGTCCCTGCATGGAAAATGATGACTGAGAAGATAAGGAACTACCCACCTCGATTCCCTTTGGTGTTGGTTGATGAGGTTTGGGGCGTGGGGCATGGAGGGACTTCCACAGGAGGTAAAGGATCCTTCTATGTGTTTTTATGGACTAGAGCACTAGGCTTCAGAGGCTCAGTGTAAGGCACAGATAATCTGCTAGGACTCAGCTCTGTACCCCGGGGAAGCTACTCTGTGTCTCTGCTACCCAGCCTCCTTTTTTAGCCAAGGTAGAGGTGGGGTGGCAGGTGTTACGGATTGCAATCCTGGCTTTGAGCTGCACTTGGGATTTAGAGGTACAAAGGAAATGGATAAAGTACTTGTGGAAGAGATGTATGAGCTGAGATAACAAAGGCAATCAGTGGTCTCAGCCAAGTGATATTTTTCAATTGAGAATATAGCACCCACAAGGTAATGTAACATCTCAAACTTCCACTCAAAAAAAATACACAAAATATTGGTCTAGACAGTATATCAATTTTGTATCATTTATATTGACCCTAAAATCATGACAGCCACTGTAGCTAAGAAAAGCAATAATTAAGAAAATGATTAATTAAAAGCCAAATACTTGTAGAACATAAATTCATATACACATCTAGAAAGAGAAAAGGAAATAGATTCTAAATTCTGGAGTCCTTTTATGTCTTGCATCACAAGAGGAAAGTCAAGACATCAAGGTTGAGATTCTGACTGAACCTGGCCGGGTCCCTGGCTATTTAGTGTCCTGGGTTGCCTATGTAACAAGAATAAATATCTTCAGGAAGCTAGAAAGTCACCATGTTACAGATGAAAGTGCATGAGTATAGAAAGTGGATTAATGAGCATTTTGCTTATGAAAGAACAGTGTTTTCCTGGTAGTAGAGATGGTGCTAATTAAGGAGAAAAAGGTAGCAATGTCATCATGAAAAATTCCCACTAGGATGGTTTTATTCCAGCAGTAGCATCTATCTTTTCCTACAGTTAAGAGACAGACTCACTTAGAAATCTGTCCTTGGTCATCAGATGCAGGGACCAGCCTAGAGATGACTTTTCTGAGTCAACAGGGAAAGGACCGTTGCTGTCCATCAAGTTTACAATTCAGTCCTCCAGCCCAGTAAAAGCTTTGAAGCAGCAGCATCTAAAACACCGTGCGATTCCATTAACACTGAAGTCACTTGCATAAACATGGATTCATCTTTATAGCAATCCATACTGTGGAGAGTCTGAAAGAAGGAGAACAGGAGTTACTCAGGCCCTGACAGCCCACTTCCTCTGGATGTCCCAAGCAGCCCGCTAGCTGGGTCCCTCTCTCCTCTTCCCCACCTCCAAGGACCAGATTCCTACCGCTACTGGAAACGCCTCCATACAGGATTGTGCCTGTGCCTGTCGCCTGCTGAAAAGCCTTGCATGGTGCTCGGTACTGCTGTGTACACTGTAAATCCCTTCTCCCTGTATTTCCTGTCTCATCTCCCACTATTATCTTAGTCTGAAGTTCTCCAGTCACTGTATTCTTCACAAGTGTTGATGATTGTTCCTTTAACTCAGCTGCATGTTCTGTGCATATCTGGCTCAATCCTTTTGCACAAGTTTTAAAAATGCATCTACAAACTCTTTGATGTCCTCCCTTTAAAAAAAGACAAATCTCCTTGATGAGCTACCTAGCAGCTCATTTCTAATGAACTGAATGAAGCAAAACTGAACATGAGTAGGACTTAAAATCCACCACCATCATCACTCCACAGCTCAGGCAAGCCTGTGGCTGGGCTTTCAGGGTGAGCAACAGTGACGTCCTCCCAACGGCCAGCAAGGCACAGAGGCCCCCCATGAAGAGCCAGGGGAGTGAGCCACGACAGAGCGTGCCCAGCCACTGCCAAGAGCTCATCTGTAGCCTCTGTGAGAGCCTCAGCAGAGCAGCCGAGCTTCTCCCAAAGCTGACCTGTGGAAACTCCCCGATGTAATAGTCATTGCTTTAAGCCACTATGTTTGTGAAGGTGAGAGGGTGAGAGTAATTTGTTATGCAGCAATGGGTAGCTAGTAATAATAACTAATTGCTGACTAATAGACCATGATTCCTTACTGGCCCATTTCTAAATGTCTAAATTCTAAGTGCATTTCGAGTCTAAGATTAAATATCTAGTCCACAAATCTCTCTTGGCCCACCTGGATAGAAATAGTGTCTAAAATTGTATAAGATGAGGTCTTACCTCTTTTGTAGGATTTTATAACTCCAATACAGTGACATGTGTGACTCCCAGAATTTTTCCCTTCTTAGAGTCTAAGCTCTTGGAGATGGGGCCCCAATTTTCCATCTTATTATCTCATTACAAGAGTTCATTGCATGGAGAAAAAAAGGATGCAATAAATATTCGTTGAGAGAAACAAGCAACTAGATTCTCAACTAAAATTTCTGTCCTCAACCGATAGTCTATTTGTATTTTTGCAGTTGCTTTAGTAAGGAGGTTTATGCAACCAAAGAAGTAAGAAACAATATAACAACTATTTCTTTTATATCCTTTACAAAAGAAGAAAACTGCTTAGGCTAAAAAGAATTAGTATACCCAAATCTCCCAAACAGATTAGGTAAGAGGAATTAAAATACCAGCATTTCTATGCTAGTCTTTTGTCCAAAACTGAGACAGAATTTAAATTAGGGGCATAGAGATCAAGAAATGACTGTGTTCCTAAACAAATGCCAAAGTCCTTGCCAGTTATTTTCCAATTAAAGGCAGAAACTTTTCTCTCCCATATTGTTTGTGGGCTGACATCATCCCCTAGACAATTGCCACCTCTTGTACTGTGGCAACCTCCAAAGTATACAATATTAACCAAGCATCAACAAAAATATGCAAAAAGAATTCCCAGTTCTGACTGTTTGTATCTAAAATTCAGGCTCCCCATTTCCTGTGAGTAATGGAAAATGTGAAGGCTGATTATGAATTGGGCATGCAATGTTCAGAGCATTTGGCTTTTAAAAATGAAAGCACAAGTCAGTTTGCTTTGCTGGAGCTCCCCAGATATAGTTAAGGATAGGGGTGAAGTCCACCTGCCAGCCCTTGTCTTTGCCTCTGGTAAGAGGAGATGCTGTCAAAGCCCTTGTCTCTGCTTCTTTTGTAAAATGCCTACTATCAACCCATGTTCAGTAGTCAGCAAAGCTCAGTTTGGGCAGGGTGAGCCCAAGCGGGCAAATTGTAGCTTCCTCTTACGCAACCAAGTTTGATCCTTGGTCTGCGGTGACCATAATAAACCAGTTGAGACATCTTGTACAGGGGCAATTGTTTTTGCAGTAAATCAGTATTCATTTACAGATGATTGTATACTGTAAACTTTTCACTTATGTGTAGGCTTTTATACGTTCTTGACAAGTAATACAGCAAACCAGAGGGCGCCCCTTGCCAAGCAAAAACAACAATAAAAGAAGAGCAAGGTCCTAAGCTCCAGTCATTCCCAGCCTTCTCAACTGTTAAGATAGCTCTGTTTAGTTCAAAATTTTAATAAGGTAAAAAATTTAAAAAGTACTACATTCTTAGTTTCCAGTGCATGTCCTTAGATTTTTGACTACCATTCTTCCCACTCTTGGCTCTCAAAAAGGGGATCATGTTGTAAGAGACTGGAAATCTTTTGAGGAGTGATGCTCCCCACTGCCGAGGATTAGATTACAGAGCATCCTCGGAATTGTTTTATACGGTAGATAAATGAAATAAAATTTTGGACAATACTTCAGGGAATTTAATTAATCTTAGCCATCAACACAGGTGATCAAGACAGTATAGTTTTAGTTTGGGGTAGTAAACCTGTTCAGCCTGGATTTTCCAGACAAATAACTCTGTATTTCTCCCTGTTAGTGTGGATAAAGCTTTAGGGGAAAGAGAGGGGAAACTATGTATTGTCTCATCCCCCACTCAAATGGCCTCTCTGAACAAGCGCACGCTCCATCCAGACCAAGCCAACAGGCTCTACTGCGCAGCTCTGGGCAATTTTCCTCCTGAGAAGTGGAAGCAGGCTCCGCACACGGGCGTCCGGTTGTTTGATCAACATCGCCTCAACCCCACTGAAGTCGAACTACAGAAGCTCAGCCAAGGCACAGCCGTAGGTGAAATGAAACTTCCCTGAAATGTCACCTGTATTGAAAAATGAGGATGAGTGGCCCTGAAGCAAGGCCAGCAGATGGCTATAGCTGCTGGTTTCAAACAGGAGCCTAAAGAGAATTCTTTCTGTGGTCTGTTGGCCATTTCAGAACTTTGGAAATGGAATGGTCAATTCATCAGAAAGAAATAGCAGGTGACTATGGTGGACTTTGGGGGGCCTGCAGGGGACAGACCCTGGCGCCTTGGGACCTGCACCATGCAGTTGACTCTGGGTGCCGGGAGAACAAGGAACTCCTCCCCTCTCTGGGGGGCAGCTGAGAGTGTGGCAGAGTTTCAGCAGCCTGAAGGAAAGAGACCTTGGCGCATCGGGACCTGCATAGTGCGTTTGACTCGGGGTGCTGGGAGAACAAGGAAATCCCCCCCTTTCTGGGGGCAGCTGAGAGTGTGGCAGACTTTCGGCAGCCTGAAGGAGAGAGACCCTGGCCTATCGGGACCTGCACCATGTGGTTGACTTGGGGTGCTGGGAGAACAAGGAACTCTTCCCATCTCTGGGGGGCGACTGTGATCCTACCCCATGTGGGCTGAGAAGCAGACATCTCATGTCGTCCTGTCCCACATCCCATGTCCCCCCTCTTCTTCCCCCCTGCCTAGCAAGTGGGAGCCAGTGAACTACACATCTTGTGAAAAGATTGGCTATGTTATTTAGTATGAGCTCTCCATATGCAAAGATGAGGACAACCCTTCGGAAGAAAACAAGAGACAATATGACAGATAGTGAAGATCTCTGGTCATCTAGATTTGAAGTTTATGCTTTCTTATGTCCCATTCTGTTCTGTTTTGTTGTGTTTGATTTTACTCCCTTTTAAAATAAAATAAAAAAATTTAAAAAAAAAAGAAAAGAAAAACGAGGATGAGAGGAAAATACCCTCACACCAGCATGCAGAGGGAAGTCAAGAGGGAGGAAGGAGTTGCAGAGGAAACCAGGAAGAACCCGGTAGGTGATCTGGCAGTCTTAGGGGAGTCTGGAAAATGCTCCAGGAAAGTGAAGTGAGCACCTCATCTGTGGCGTACCAGACGCTGGCTGCTGTGATTCTGACAAGGTATGTTTTTTAAATCCACACAAAGGACTTTTCAGAAAACAATTAAAGCTAAATCCAAAATATCTTCAGTATAAAACCAAAACTGGAGGCATCACGGTCCTCTGCCCGCTGCCCACGGAGATGAAAAATCACTGTCTCACTGACCCTGGAGCTTGGCTCACCTGGGCCAACTCTGGCTCATGCTCTTACTCTTAAAAATGTGCCAGTTTGGAAAACAACTTGTGTGGCCACTGAAATTGTTAATGAATTACAATTTTAAAAGAAAGAGAGATGATATAATAAATGCATGGTTAATCTTAAAGCCACATCATCTACTTCCTACATTCTAATGATCTCTGATTTTGAGGAGAGAAACCAGTGATTGTACAGGTGTCAGCAATCTCTCTCCCTCTCTCTCTCTCTCTCTCTTCCCCCCCCCACAGACACACACACATATCATACACCCTCCCACATCTTTCTAGTGCTGCCTTTACATCTTTACATATCCGCCTAAACCATCTCCAAATCTCCAAACAAGAATCGCTTCTTGCCTCCCTATCAATGTATCACCCTATCAGATTCAAGATAAAATGCAATTGTTCACTTTCTCTTACAGATCTGCCTTCATTCTACCTCACTGGGCCCAGACCCTGGACATACAAGTACATGATTTAATGGGTATTGTATCATCTTGCTCAGAAATAGCTGTAAATTAAATTGAATATGCACAACGAGAAAATACACTCCCAAGTCCTGATGAGCTTGAGAACATTCTGGATGCCAGCCCAGGACTCCCTTGAGTTCTGACAGCAAATGCTTGGAGAATGAATACATACGTCTAGGGGGGCTCACAGTACCCCATCCTTCCACTCTAGGGACTGTCTGGCTACAAAGCAAAGGCCTTGGCCTTGTTTTTGTTATATACTTTTAATTTTCTTTCTTTTACAGTAAAGTTTTGCAATCCTGAAATCCTTCTGCCACAAGCTGGGGAACACATGAATGGCTCTTGCTTGCATAAATCTTAACATTTAGACTGAGAAGCAAAACCGGAAGCATGATCTGTAATGCAAAATGTGACATGGGTACCATGAAGGAGCTACAAAGTACTACTAATGTCCAAAGGAAGGAAGAAATCACTTCTGCTGGTACAGGGATGATAAAAAGATTGGCAATGGAGAGCAGCAAATTTGCCTGAAGGTCACACAACAAGGTGAAGTGCTGCAATGCTGTGCAAAGCGACACACAGTAAAGGGGCGAGAATCACTTAGCAAAGCCGTGGCCCTGGAAGATGGGGAGTATGACTGCAGTAAAAGTTACTCACACCAGCAAAATGACTACCTAGGAGTGAACAGTGCCCTATTAAAATGGTTAGATTTCTTGTATGTCTTTTGTATCTGTGGAGATCAGATTAAGAAGTGAAATCATGCATGTTCCTAGCATTTCTGTGCA
This sequence comes from Dolichotis patagonum, assembly GCA_004027295.1. Classification (NCBI taxonomy): domain Eukaryota; kingdom Metazoa; phylum Chordata; class Mammalia; order Rodentia; family Caviidae; genus Dolichotis; species Dolichotis patagonum. Next base: position 6,280 of record PVJX010014525.1, on the reverse strand, counting down.
TGTGGGCATATCCACATTTTTTATTAAAAGTGCACATCATTTCTAAATGCTAGTTTACAAAGCACAGAGACTGAATGATTCGCTACAGAACACATTTTCACAGCACACACCTTCTGCTCAGATAAAAAGAGACTCAGCCAGGTGCTTCAAAGGAACCCACTCTGAATCATAGATTCAAATTGCACATGTGAGAATCAGGAAATCAGAAGAATCCCAGCAGGACTTATGCTCCTATAAAACCTCCTAAGTTCATGTTTGCCCCTCAGATCTAATGATTATCCTGAATCTAAGAATCAAACAGCAAAGGGCAGGGGAACATGGGAGAATCAACTACTGTGTAGAAACCAGCAACCATAGGACCTTTTGGATTTGGTGACAGTCGTGTTTCCCCACTCTAGGTCTCAATCAGTTTGATTGATGCGCAGAACTCTTCCTCTCCCACCTCCCTGGGGAGGGAAGGAGTACAAAGTGCAACGCTGCAGATGGAAAGTGGTTTTATCTACATCATCTTAATTTTCAATGATGGAGAAAGAAGAAAGAGAAAGAGAATTCTAAGTAGCAGAGAAAGGTTCAAGGTTAATTTGATTGGCAATATATGAAAAGCCACTTACCTCCGGCCATTTCAAATTGCCCCTTATTCTCTCTGCAGTGAATGAAATGATTCCTTCCAAAGACAGAGGGATCAACTGATAATGGCTGCTATTACATATTCATACCTGACTTTACATTCTGTAGCTTACTTGGCAGGGATTCTTGCAAGTCTCTTCACAGATGCCCTGGCAGAGGGATGAGGGCGGAACTCAGGGAGCCCTCAGGGGCACATTCAGTGGACAGTGTGACCAGGAGCCCAGGAGAAAACACACCTGCGGCGTAGAGGTGATCTGGGTCCCTCACTTGCTGCCCTGCCTCCTGCCGCAGCACTTACTGGGGGGGTCACTTTCCAAAGACTTGGTGAATGATTCAAAAGCACACACTGTAACCCACGACTCTAGCAGTAACGAGTGTTTCCTGATACAAGTGTGAGGTTGAAAAACATCTTTTGCTGGATTTTAATTTTAATTTTTATCGTTATGTTATTAGCACATGTTCGCATTTATCTCAGGGGTAGGTACCTGATGTACCTAGCACATCCTGATTCTTTTTACTCTGCTTCTCCTCCTCCTCACCCACCTGCTTCTCTACTGCTGCAGTTCCTCTGTCCACATCTCCTTTGAAATTGTCCATGTTATTATTTTAGTGCATGTTTACCACATATAATTTTTTTAATTTTATTTAAAGAGAAAACAAAACAAAACAAAACAAAACAGAATAAAGGTTAGTAACAATACAGAATTCCAAGGAAAAAAGGAAAAGAACAAAAAAACACCAAGAAATCATTACTTGATAAATTCCATACTGACATCTTGGAAATAGTTGTTCAAATTACAAAATTAAAACATACAAAGTAGACATTCAAACAGTGAGATTGCTAACAGTTCTGCTCCACGATCTAACAAAAACAGTAATATGGTCATCCATTTTACACACTTAAACACACATGCAATTATATCAAAAGAGTAAAATTAAACACACCAAAACAGAACAAAGAGGAACACAAAAAAGCAGTGTAAGAGACTTAAATTTCAAAGCAAGACAATTTGAGATATTCATTATCTATCATACTGACTCTTGTTTTTTTCCAAATTGTTGTCCATATCTTTACATACAAGGAATTCACACAAAACAACATAGTATGGAACTTATCTGAACAGGATGAGGAAGGTGTTTCAGGTCTTCAAGACCACACAACAGGGAAACCAACAATGGCTGTCATAGTGTCTTCATTCTCTTCAAAACAGCTGTCCATACCTTCATGTATGTTGAACTTAAACAAAACAAAACAGGCTAAAATCACTCTGAACAAAGAATGATAATATTGCTGGATTTCACATCATGACGCTACGGAATCAGCACTGGGTATTGCAGTGTCTCTTTTTCTTCAAAGTAGTTGTTCATTTCATCATGCATTATATAATTGGTTCTCATAAACTGTCTATAAGCTCTACACATTCATGAGTCTCTACATGTATATCTTTCCTTTCTGTATTAGAGGGAAAAACAAAACAAAGCAAGACAAAACAAAACAATTCCTAGAAAAAAATGAAGCAAAAAAGTCATATAAAACCACAATAAAAGGTGACCTACAATGGTTACCATGATGTCTCAGCAGTATGTAACAACATTAATAAAAACAAAGCATTGGAGACATTATGAGACTTCAAAAGCAGGTAATAATTAAACCAGAGTGGGTATCTTGGTGAATCTTGTCATCTTCAGTGTAGTTGCCTATACTCTTAGACTTGATGCTATCAATCATAACAGATTTGAATAAAATCAGTCAATACAAAATAGCAATCTAACAAACCAGATTCAAATAATATCAGTCATAATAAGACAGTACAAGTTATACAGGGCTTCAGATTAAGTTGATAGGAAATTAAGCATGATTACCATAATATGTCCTCTTATTTTGGGGATAGCTGATTGTACTCAAGTCTAGTGTAAATAGACAAACTGGAACAGCACATAATCTATCCAAGCAGAGTGGGGAGAATAATGTAGATTTTAAATCTTGTTACCCTATTAACAATATCCTCTGCCTTCCTTTTTTAGACATTTCCTCCCCTTTCACTGCCACAGGGTGCACTGCACATTTTGAGTCCCACTAACTCCCTCAGTCTTTAGACTGGGGGGAGCAACCTGCTATTTATCCTAACTGGTCCTGAACCTTCTGACTCCTGGGCTTGATCTCGAGTTGTATTCCTTTACCTATAAAAGTCTCAAGATTTTCCTTCATTATAGCTGAGTAGTTCTCTACTGCACAAAAGTATCCTGTCTTTTCAACCTATCTACAGGAGCTGGTCGAGTTGTTCCTATTTCTCTCTGGTTCCCTGTCGCATAGAGTATTGTTTTGCCATATTTGACTTTCTGTCCATAAACCCTCTTTCAGGTTAATTATGTTTCCAATACAGAGCATCTCGATGGACCCTATCTCCTGATCTTCTCTGCCTGTGTTTCTTTTTGTTAATATATCAAGGCCATCTGTATTAGAGATTACAGCCAATCTTCTCTGCCTCATTTCTGCCATTCTATTTTTCTGCTATTGCTCTGTTTTTCTCTTTCATTCCACTGTCTACCCCATTCATTAAGGCCTCTCTGCCACTGTTCCTGAAATGCTCGTATTCTTGTTCTCTCTCTCTAGAATGTCCTTCAGTATTTTTTGTAGAGTTGGATTGGTGGTCACAAATTCTCCAAGTTCCTCTTTGTCATGGAAGCATCTTGTTTCTCCATTAATTTCTAGAGAGAATTTTTCAGGATGCATCAATCTGGGCTGGAGGTTATTTTCTTTCAGGGCTTGAATTACTTTGCTCCAAGCTCTTCTTGATTTGATGGTCTGTGTAGAGAAGTCTGCCATGATTTTGATGGGTTTTCTTTTATAGGTGATCTGTTTCTTTTCTCTGATGGCTTTTAATATTCTGTTCTTATGCTGGTTTTCTGGGATCTTGATTATGTGTCTGGTTGTAGCTCTGTTTTGGTTGTAGGTGGCTGGAATTCTGTATGCTTCATACATCTGCATATCATTTCCTTTTTCTATGCCTGGGAAGTTTTCCTTAATAATTTCTGTGATAGCCTTTGCAATTCCTTTGTTTTGACTCCTGCTTCTTCATTCACATGTTTTATTCTTAAGTTATAGATTCCCTTGTCGTCTTCTAGCCTTTGTATTGTTACTGCCTGTTTCTTTGTTATTTTTCCTTTCATGATCACACATTGCAAGCCTGTCTTCAAGTTTTGATAGTATATCCTTAGTTTCTTTCAAGAAGTTTTGCCCACTTTCAGTGGAGTTTTTAATTTCCTGGTAATCTCTTTGAATCTGCTTCATGTATTCTAGGTTTTCTTTATATTCTTCCTTGAATGTTTCTCTCCTTTTGTGTTCCTCCATTCTTCTGTCTGTGTCTTCTTGAGAGCTGCTTAGTCTTTCTTTTATTAATCTACTTATATCTTGCTTAACTTGAATTAATATTTCAGTTTTGAGCCCATTTATGAGGTCCCAAAGATATCTCTTTCTGTCTGCTGACACCGAGTTTGATGTTGCATGTTTGCTGCCCTCAATCTCTTTTGTATTTACCTCTCCTGGATCAATATTCTCAGGGTTGGAGACTGGGCACTTTTTCTTATTTCTCTCTCTCATCATGCTTTTGGTTCCTTCCATACAAGTGTATAGTGTAGTTCTCAGCCCCTTTTCTTGTTGGTTAGGGTTCTTCTGTAGCACGCAAGATAGGAGTTTCTGCCCTCTCCAGTCCACTGTCAGAGACTGAGGTGCAGGCAGGGGCAGCGTGTGCTGGCTTCTTCCCTCTGGGCCAGCCAATCTTTGTGGGCCTTCACTGCATCAGTGCATGCTGCACTTAGGGAATTGGTTTGGGATGGCTTATTGGGTCCCAGCCAGGGGTGTGACCCAGGCCAAGAAGATCCCACCAATCTGCTCTGTGAGAGGACCAACCAACTGAAGTCATTGCCTTATTGAGTTCGGCTGACCTGCCCAACTCCAACATGTCATCCAGTTGGTCGCCCCTTTCCCGAGGGAGGGTCTTATTCCCAGCATTCACCGTGGTTTAATGCCGGTCCCTCTCTGGCTCAGTTCTCTGCTGGGCTCCCCGACCTCTGACTTCAGTGTGAATCCACAGCACCTCTGGGTGAGTCCCTCACAGGAAGGCTCAGCTCCACTCTCGGGGCTGCTCAAGCCAGTCGCATCGGCACAGGTTCAGGTTCAGACTCTCAGGTCAATCTCAGGCAGGAATTCACGTGGCAAGAGCACCATGCTAGCCGACCTCAGCTTCTCTAATGGTAGCCCCGAGACTTCATATTCAAGCAGCTTGTTTCTCTTCAGTCTCTTTCTGGGTTGAGAGAATCCATCTCCCTCTGTTTGGGTCTCTCCAGGATGTTCTAATCTGGCATTTGAGCTGTCTCTCTCAGAGAGGCTCCGTATCCTGCTCCCTACTGGTCCGCCATCTTTTCACTCTCCTACCACATATAATGTTTACATCCATTGCTGGGTTTTTGGTCCATGTGCACAACACCTCTTAAATCTTTTTCCTTCCTCTTCACCTCCCCACTCCCCTTGCCCTCAGTCTCTTAGAATCTTTCCCATTTGCAAAATATCTATCTCCCTGTTTTCATCTCTTAAACCTTTAGTTTGCTCTTTATTTACACTTGAGATGCCATACAGCATCAGGTTTGCAGGACCTAATGATTGCATTCACTGTGGGGAGCTGACACATGTAAAAATTCATTGTCTGCACCGAAATTATGCATACATGTAATTGGTTATAATTTTAAGGCACAAAAAATACCACTCTATGGTATATATGTATCAAAATTCTCTACGCCAAGGGTGATTTCCTCATCTTAGAGAAAGTAAGAGAAGTTTTCTTTTTTAACAGAATTAAGATTGAAAAAGTCAAACAAGAACAATCCTGTCATGGGTTTTCAGGTGCTGTTGAGTTTCCAAGTTGCAGTGCAAGTAACACATATGATCCCAGTGGTCCGGAGTTCAGTCAATTCTACCAACACTCATTTGCTATCTGCTATAATCAGGCATGAGGCTGGCAAGTTTCATGCCCATAGAAGCCAGCTAAAGTCACCCAACTCCAGGCACAGCCAGAGACAGAGCTTCTAAGTACAGCCCCCATGGGAAGCTGAAAAAAAAAATGAGGATGGCTGAGTGCATGCCCTACCCTGCTGAGAAAGGAAGCATAAAGCCTGCGGCTTCCTTAGGAAGAGTCATTAGCTTCATTTCTTAAACCATAATCTCTCCCCCTCCCCACCCCTGTTATTTAGTGACGTGGTCAAGTGCCGAATTGCTGTTCATAATTAACTCTCTTCCTTCAAGGTGAGTGACAGCCATCCTGTGAGGACAGTGCTCAAGGGGAGGCACAGCTCAGAAAGACCTTGGACTGCTGACCTAGCGCACGTTCAGGGTAATTCAAAGGTGTGTTGAGCCCAAGCCAGTCGGTTCCTCACCATCTCTGAAGCTCCCAAGTATCCATCCTCAGGTGCTCTTCACCGTCCCCTAGGTCAGGAAGGCTCACCGTCCCCTAGGTCAGGGCGGTTCACTGTCCCCTAGGTCAGGACAGGTCACCATCCCCTAGGTCAGGGCGGTTCACCGTCCCCTAGGTCAGGAAGGCTCACCGTCCCCTAGGTCAGGACGGTTCACCGTCCCCTAGGTCAGGAAGGCTCACCGTCC
>PVJX010014524.1:0-44650 GCA_004027295.1 Dolichotis patagonum | reverse complement strand
CCAGGAGAAACAATGTTAGAGTAATAGGCACTAGTGAGGAGGCAGGAGACAATGCAAAGCATATAGCTAAGCTGTTCACAGAAATAAAGGCAGAAAATTTCCCAAACATGGGGGGAAAATCGGATATACAAATAAGTGAGGCATATAGAATGCCACACAGTCCTAACCAACATAAACCTACACCCAGACATATAATAATTAAGATCTCAGACATGCAGCATAAAAACAGAATACTAAAAGCTGTTAGAGAAAAGACACAACTCACCTATCATGAAAGCCTATTAGAATCACAGCAGACTTCTCAGCACAAACCTTCAGGTTAAGACGAGCTTGGAGTGAAGTATTTCAAGTCCTAAAAGAAAACAACTTTCTTTCTTTCTTTCTTTCTTTCTTTCTTTCTTTCTGGTACTGGGGATTGAACTCACGACCTAGCACTTGCCAGGTAGGCACTTATGCCACTGAGCTAAATCCCTGGACCAAGAAAACAAATTTTGACCCAGACTGACATACCCAGCAAAACTGTCTTTCAAATTTAATGGAGAAACAAGATACTTTCATGACAAAGAACAACTAAAGAAATTCATGTCCATCAAACCAACTTTAGAAAGAGTGCTGAACAGCTACCTCTGCTTTTTTCTGGGTTCTATCCCATTGAATACTTTTTCCATCCTTTGACTTTCAATCTATGAATTTCTGCCTGAGTGAAGTGTATTCCTTGTATGCAGCATAATATTGGATCTTGTTTCTTGATCAGTTCTGCCAATCTATTCCTTTTGATTGGTAAATTGAGAATATTTACATTGATGGTCATACTTGATATGTATTGGCTTATTCCCATGATATTATTTTCCTGCATTTGGTTTTCATTCTTTCCCCTTTGTTTAATTGCTTGCCTTGTATTGTCATCAGGGTTTGCAAGGAAAAGAAGTTAATACAGGTGACATAATTTAGAGGATTATTTTATAATATTTACCCTGAGTCAAATGCAAAGAGTGCAGGAAATCTATCTACATACTAGGGATCCAAAGAATCTAGCCGAGGGCATGGATACCACAGCACTATCCTGCAAAAGTCCATCCAAAGACCTAGAGCCTGTGGCAATGTCTTCCATGAGTCCAACTGGAGCCTAAGTGTCCATGACAATGTTTTACACAGATGTGTTTCAAGAATCTGCACCAGGATGCCCCAAAGGTCAGTGGTGGAGGATAGAAAGGCTGTGCCAATGGGATGAGGGATGTATGCCAGCAGGCTGAGAGATCTGCACTGGATTCAGGAAGCAATGCTCAGAGTAAGGACCAGTGCTCTTCCAAAGACAACCACAGCCATCCTCAGTGATAACAAAGTCCTGAGCTCCTCCAATGACAATAGCCAAGTTCAAATCAGGAAAATCAGTGGAACATGCTCCTCCAGGAGAACCAACAATTCTCCAGGAGAATAAACCACTACCTTCTCCTTTCTAGTTTTCTTTTTTATGCTGTTGGAAACAATCCTCAGGTGGGTCCTCAGCACTCAGCACCATACTGATTCAGTTCAGACAGATGTTAAAAGTTGTCCATCAGTTGTTGATCCAACACATCTCACCTGGCGGATTCATTATATTGGGGTTCATGGAATTGTAGCCTTCATTATTTCTTTCTAGAATATCCTTCAGGCCATTTTGAAGTAAAGATTTCATAGTCATGGATTTTTTCAGGTGTTCTTCATCATATAAGTAACTTCTTTCTCCATCAATTTTGAAAGATAGATTGATGGAATACATCAGTTTATGTTGGAGTTTTTTCTTTCAAGCCTTGCAATCCTGCGCTTTAGGCTCTCTTTGACCTAAGTATTTGTATTGAGAAGTCTGCTGTGATTTTAATGGCATTTCTTTTATAGGTAACTTGTTTCCTTTCTCTAATGGCTTTTAATATTGTGTTCTGTTGAATTTCTGGAATTTTGACTATTATATGCCTTGGTATATATTTTTTCCTGATCATGGCTAATTGCCTCACTCACCTGTATCTCAAACTCTTTTTCCTTGCTTGGACAGTTTTCTGCTCTTACTTCTGTGAAGATTTTTTAAAACATCCCTTTGTTACCTCTCTTTATTTTACACTGTTTACTAGTAATCTTATATTATTTTTCTTTGAATCACCTAGCAGCTATTGAATTTATTTTTTGTGATCCCTTGCTAGTTTTAAGAAGTCTTTCATTTGATGATCACCAACCACAACTCTGTCTTCAATATCTGATACTGTATCTTCACTTTGGTTGATTCTTCTGTGTATACTTTCAATAGTATTTTTAATCTCCTGGATATCTTTTTGAATATGTTTTATGGAACCCATTTCTTTCCTATGTTGGATATTCATGAATTCTCTGTCTTTCCTAAGATCCTGTCTTTTAAAAATCTCTGTGTACTCTAGATTTTCTAACCATATCCTTAATTATAGTTATCATCTCTTTAATTGATTGTGTAATTATTTCTGTTTGGTTTACTCAAGAGACTTATTCATTTCTTCTGTTATTTCTGCTACTTGCATTTCAGAAAATTCAGCTGAGTGGCTTTTGACTTCTTCCATCTCCATGCCTGCTATATTTGCTTTGAGTCAATTGGAGGTATGGGATTACATCTTGCTTTCATTTCTTATTTTCTACTTTTTGTTGTTTGCTTGTTTTCTGCATTTAGTTTTGTAAATAACTTATAATTGGTAGCTTCTTTATTAGTACTGAGACCTCTTAAGCAAACAACTACTTTTCAGAGATGTCTTTTGAATGTGTTCCAGCATCTCATCTCTTCTTTTTATAGGTATGAAAAGTTACAGCCTGTGTGGCCTTGCATCCATTTCTTTGGTACTGGGTTGTAGTATTATTTACGATCTCCAGACAATCTTAGCAGTGGTATACAAGGAAGATGAATTGATCACAACAACTATGTTAATTTGCCTAAGTTAGTACAAACAATAATACCAATAGCATCAAACACAGACTGGAACATGACAAACTGTTATCTAATAATTTCCCACTTTCAACCCTGGGTACAATATTTGCAATTATATAACCAAATATGTGGTAAATCATAAAATTATATATAGTAGTTATTCACTCAATAGAACAATTTTAGGAGAGAATATTTTTAAAAGTAGGAAAAACTAGAGAAATAGAAGAGAAAGAGATTAGAAGCAAGGTTGAAAGACAAAGAAAGATTAACTAAACTTTTTAGACTAGTAAAGACAGGAAGAGAACAAAGAAGAAATAAACCAAAAGCTAAAAACAATATTCATACTCACAAAAGAGAAAACACAGCCATAAAACCCCAAATTTAAAAGGACCAAAAGCAAAGAAAAAATAATTTCTCTGTGATTTAAAGTCTATGGTTATCTTCTGGGGTCTACAGATTTGTGGCAGTGTCCAATTCAAGAAATGGCTCTCTCTCACTGTTAGACAAGGCAATCAGTCAAAGCCCAGATCCACGTTCTATAATCCCAGCAAGTTGGCAATGGGATTAAGGAATGGTTCCAATTTTGAGACTTTCAAATCCACAGAAATTCATGTTTAAGCTGAGTTCTGGTCATGAGGGTGGGTCCTGAGTCACTTAGCATATAACACTAGGGGTGTCTCTTGCTGGCCTGACCACAGCTCCTTGATCATGGATGTCTCCTGTGCTTGTCCCTCAACTAGTCACTGTGAGAGTTTAACACTAGAAGTGCTGAGATGAAGCATACTCATGACTTCTCTGAGTCCCAGGTTCAGTTGCTCCCCTTCCCCATGGCATTGAACCAGGCACTCTTTCTAGGGGATATGGCAGACACTTGGATCAGAGTTATGCACCAGCTGTTGTAGTGCCAGGTATCCACTGATACCTTTCACTGATGTGTTTCTCCATAAAGCCTTCTGGGGTCATCTGATTTCACTGTGTCCTTGTAGATTCCATCCTCCTTTCTCTCACCACAAGCCAGGAACCTGGACGGAAGAACAGATTTCCCCTACCTTTTTCATACTGGGTTCTGTTTCTTCAATTTCTTTGCAGGTTCCAGTTTTCTCTTTGGATCCTTCCTGGGCTGCAAGGATCCACCTCCAATTTTGTTTACTTCCCCAAATTGTTGTTTTCCAGTGTCTGAAATCTAAATCTTGGAGTGGATGATTTATTGCTGCTTACCATTCCCCCATATATTCTCTATACATTACATTTCCTATAGATCAGTCTTAGTTAAAAAACCACAACTTTCCTTACACAGCTAGAAAACCAACCTTAAAATGTATGGAGAACAAGAAGAGCAGAATAGCCAAAGCAATCTTTAGAGAAAATAGCAAACCAGGGGCATTTTAGTCTCTGATTTTAAGTAATACTACAAAGCTACTGTATAAAACCAGAATGGTACTGGCACAAAAATAGAAATATGAGCTGGTAGCATAGAATTGAGAAAAGAAAAAAAATACCTTATGCATCTGTCACTCACCTGTTCTTTGACAAAGCTGCAAAAAGTATTGTGGTAAAAAGCCTCTTTAAAAAATGGTGCTGGGAAAACAGGTCATCCATGCTCAGAAGAATGAATGTGTCACTCTGTTTTAAAGTCAAATAAAAATGAATCAAAGACCTAGAAATAAACACATAAACCCTGAATCTGATGGAAGACAAAATAGGTAAAACACTTGAAGACACCAATGTAGATAAGGACTCCTTGGATGGAATACTAATTGCATAAGCAATAATTTCAAGTACCAAAAAATGGGATTATGCCAAATAAAAAGTTCTACACATCAAAGGAAACAAACGCCAAACAGAATGGTATAAATTTTTACCAGATGCTCATCAGACTGAAGACTAATATCTAAAATATATAAAGAACTCAATAAATCAGATCCATGCAAAATAAAGGATCCAATAAAGAAACCCAGCAAAAAAACAAAAAGGAAATTGCAATAAATAAACACTGTTCAGTAGAAGACATAAAAATGACCAGTAAGTATATACAAAATGTTCAGTGTATTTGACCATGAAAGAAACACAATTAATTTTTATTTTAACAAAAACAAAATACAATGAAAACAATGGTGCAAAATTTCAGAGTAAGACTGTAGGAGAGTCACAATGGTTAGTACATTGGGTATTGTTATCTTCAAAGCATTTGCTCATATAGCTAGATATAGGCATGTAAAATTGATCAAATAATATAAGCACAAACATTTATTTATATATATCTTCCTTTCCCCAGTTCCAGTTTCTCTTTCCTTTTGAACAGTTTCTTCCCTTTTCACAATACCTATTTTACATTTTGTATCTTATTTACCTTTTCAGCTTGTTACATTAGGGAGATAATATTTAAAACAGCACAGAGATTCCATCTTCCTGCAGTCAGAATTGCTATAAAGTTCCCAAAAGACAACAAATTATAATGAGGTTGTGCAGAAAAAGGACACTTCTACACTGTTGTTGGGGAGGTAACCTAGCACAACCACTCTGGAAATTATAACGGAGATTCCACCAAAAATCCAATATAGATAGATAAATATAGATAAGCTATTGTGGCTTTCCTCATGATAGCCCACCTTTATTTTTCCACGATGTGCTTTTATTCTGCTTTTTTCTCTTTTACTAGACCCATGCTTGCTCTGGTGATCTAGTTTCTTTCTCTTCACTTTTACTTTTTTGAATGAACTTTGCCAGTGCTTTAGAAAATAAATTCTATTTGGCCCATCTAAACCCTTTGTCAGTATCTTTCTGAAATATTTAAGGTCATCACATTACAATAATACATTCATACCCATTTTTATAGCAGCACAACTCACAAAAGCTAAATTAAATAAGTGTCTTATATAACCACCAACAGATAAATGAATAAAGAAAATGTGGTGAATATACACAAGGAAAGATAAATTTGAGTTATTTCTAAAAAATAGATGTATCTTGAAATGGTAGAGCTAAGTGAAATAAATCAGACACATAAATAATGTAAAGAGCAAAATAAAAGTGAAGTATATACTTTGTTCATTTTGGAAGGGATTTGGTGATAAGAGAATGAAAGGAAACGGAGTAGAAATGATCAGGATTCAATATGTATATGCACCAATTCCCTAAGGTGACTCTATTAATCAATTGTAAACATTTAGTAATGAAAACCACAAGGACAACTTTCTTTACTTCAATAGTTTCATATCCCTATAAATAGTCATTTGTGGATGCTTGAGTATGAAGTATACAAAAAGAAATTAAGATTCTGTTGGAAGAATATGTAGAAGGCAAATTACCACAAATATCTCAGAAGAAAAGATCCAGATGCCAGAAGAACAATCAACCATTTATACCTCATAAAAGAAATGCTTTTTTTTCATAAAAGAAATGCTAAGGGCAGAGCTTTTTGTTCAAATTTATTTTCCTTGTTTTCTAGTAGAATATAGTAATTTGGATGCAATTTGATCTTTCAGATGTGTGTGTATGTGTGTTTGCTGAAATCAAGCATTTGTAAAGACTTGCCAAACTGGCTGAGACTAGGTTTCAGGGCCTACATCCATTTCTCTCCTCCATCTACTTTAAAAAATACTCTTGATGAACATTTTAGCAACACTGGAAACTGAGGACTCAAATTGCATTAATTTTGTTGTTTTTATTTTAAAGATAATAAAACAAAACAAAATTGAATAGATCAAATCAGAACATAACAATGCAAGAAATACAAGTTATAAAATACAAGTTATAAAAATACATCTATTTTTTAGAAATTCAAAACAAAACAAAAGGAAATTAAAAAAAGATGCCATAATATCTCTTGTTTTTCTTCAAAATACCTATCTATACCTTTATACACAATAAAATCAAACAAAACCAATCAAGACAAAATAATGGAAGCATTACAGGACTTCAAAACAAGATAATAGGAAATCAATGATGGCTACTATAATGTCTTCTGTTTTTTTCAGAACAATGTTACCATAATGTTTTTTGTTTTCTTCAAAATAGCTGCCCATACCTTCACACATAATGAAATCAAACAAACAAAACAGAATAAAACAAATCAAAACAAAAGAATGGAAGGATTACAGGACTTCAAAACAAGAGTATAGGAAATCCACAATGGCTACTATAATGTCTCCTGTTTTTTTCAAAAAGGCTGCTCATATTATCACACATAATAAAATCAAATAAAAGCAGAATGAAACCAATAAAGGCAAAAGAATGAAAGCATTGTAAGACTTCAAAACAAGAGAATAGGAAGTCAACAGTGGTTACCACAATACATCCCATTATCTTCAAAATAGCTGCCTGTACCATTAGACACAGTAAAATGTAACAAAGCAACACAGAAAAAACCCCTAAAAATGATGAAAATGATACAAGAATTCAAATCAAGTAATACAAAAATAGCAGTTATTACCACATTCCCTTTTTAAGTATTTCCTCCTCTATCACTTTCATAATATCTATTTTGCTTTTTGGATCCCAATAACTCCTTCAGTTTTTTATGCTAGGGGGATAGCCTGGTATTCACTCATATGAGTGCAAACCATTTCACCCATAAGCATAATCTCCAGTTGTATCCATTTACCTACAAGTGCCTTGAGATTATCCTACTTTATAGCTGGGTAGCTTTCCATTGTATGAAAATACATATCTTTCATAGCCATTCTGTGGTTTATGGGTAAGTTACCCTTGCTTTTTTCTGGTCTCCTGTCACATGGAACAATCTTTTCTCTTTTGATTTTCAGCCTATGAATTTCCTTTTAAGTTAAATGTTTCTTGCATACAGTATATTGATGGATCTTGTTTCTTGATCCACTCTCCCTCTCTTCCTTTTCATTGGTAAATTGAGGCCATCTACATTAATGGTTATCACCAGCATGCATTGGTTCATCTTTGCCATGATACCCTTCTGTTGTTGGCCCTCAACTTTTCCTCTTTGTTCAATTTCCTGTCCTGTTTGGCAATCTTCCTCTGCTGCTGTTCTTAGAACCATGGTTATCTTTATCTCTCTCTAGAATATCCTTCAGCACTCTCTGCAGGGTTGAGTTGGCAGTCATGAATTCCTTCAGTTGTTCTTTGTCATGGAAGTATCTTATGTTTCCATCAATTTTGAAAGATAGTTTTGGAGGGTACATCAATCTGGGTTGGAAGCTGTTTTCTTTCAGGATTTGAAACACTTCACTGCAAACTCTTCTTGAATTGATGGTTTGTGTTGACAAGTCTGCCATGATTCTGATGAGTGTTTGTTTATAGGTGATCTCTTTCTTTTCATTCACAGCTTTTAATATTCTGCTCTTGTGCTGAATTTCTGGGATCTTGATTATTATTTGTCTGGGTGAAGATTTATTTTGGCTGTGGCTAGTTGGAGTTCTATGTGCCTCTCTTCTCTGTATGCTAGATCCTTTCCCCATGTTTGGGAATTTTTCTGCAATTACTTCTGTAAATGGTCTTTTTACTTCGTTTCTCTTGACCCCTGCTTCATCACTGATTCCTTTCATTCTCAAATTATTTTTCTTTGCATCTTCCTGCAGCTATTGAATTGTAGTTTCCTGATTCCTTGTTATTTTTAAGATCTTTTCTTTCATGATCGCTAACTGCAATCCTGTCTTCAATGTCTGAAATTTTATCTTTACTTTCTTTCAAGTGATTTTGCCAGCTTTAAATCAGCTTTTTAATTTCCTGGATATCTCTTTGTATCTGTTACATGCATTGTAATGCCTTCCTATATTGTTCTTTGAAGGTTTCCATCATTTTCCTGTGCTCCTCTTTTTTTAATCTATGTCTTCTTTAGATATATTCACCAATTCTTTCATTATGATTGTGATTTCCTCTTTTACCAGAGGCATTATTTTTAGTCTGATTACTTTTACAGTCTCATGAAGTTGTTTCTTTGATTCAGTTGCTGTCCGCCCAGATATTTCACATATGTGACTCCCATTTTCTTCCATGACTATATCTCCCAGACTTGTTCTGTGTGGGATAAAGGTCTGAGATTGCCTTTTGCTCCCTCATATTGGCATTTTCTTGGGTTCTTCCCAATAAACAGGTTGTGCGGTCCCAGGAACTTCCCATATTGGCTGCCCCTCTGCAGTGTAGGGCAATCAGACAGGAACCTGGGTTTCTCTGAGCCCAGGTTCCAGGGAGGTAGCAAGGCATGGAGTGGGCTTCTCCAGACTCATGCAGCTACACTGAGATTTTCCTAATGGGCAGGGTTACATGGTGGTGGGGCTGTTTCTCTCAGCATGCATGTCTACACCAGGACTCCCCCAATGGTGGTAGGCACATAGGGGTATGTTAGTCTGATTCTTCTGGTGGGTGCTGGCTTCCCAAAGGAAGCAAGGGTCTCCAATGGTGGCCTGAGGGCACACTGGGCATATCTGGCTGTCTCCCTGCCTTTGCTGCATGCCCACAAGAAACAAGCCTTCTGATGCTTGTAGAGGGCAAGCAAGGGTGGATCTGGCTGCGTCTCACTGCTTGCACTGCCTGCCCCTATGAAGCAAGTCTTCTGATGGCAGTGGTGATGTGCAGAGGTGGATCTCAAATACCATTAATTTTGGATCATGTATTTGTTCATTTTGAAATGAAAATAGGTCAATATTTCTGTTCTTTACTTCTATCTTAAATTGTTTGGCTGAAAAAGCTAGGCTTCAGGCTATAATGTAGCCTATTAGGTGGTGACTCCAAAACAAATTTTCACTTTTAACTGTGCTTTAAACAAATTCTTGTGTTTGAAATTCAGTTAAGACTCATGTTCCCTACTTCAAACTCATATTTTTGACATATTTTCTGCTATCAAATAATTGTCATAAAAGTATATTCAATTGCATCATCAATGGTTCAGAATATTTCTGGAATTAAGTCACATGGCAAAATAGCTCTTACTCATAATGTTACTGAAGAATTTCACTTCCTCTTAAAAAGAATTTTCATGTTAGTAAATAGCCACTGCGGTATCCATTATCAGTGGTAGCAGTGTTGCTATTTTTTCCAGTTAAATATCTTGTATATTTGTTTCTCTAAAACTGTTTTTTACTGCCATAATTGTACAGTTGAATCTCCCAAGTAACTCTTAAAATGTGTTCTCAAATACAACTTTATCTGTATTAAGTTTCTTGACAGAGGTTGGAAAACCTGGAATGAATGTTTTAGGGTGCTGTGGCAACCAGTTCCTTTATATCATGCTGACAAAACCCATCTGTAAAGTACCACAACAACCTAGCTTTTGTGAACACTTCAAGACATATTTTATATAGTTTTGTCATTTAATCATAACAGCCCTCTGAGACAACTATTTTATCTCCACTTTTTTAGAAGAAGTAGCTGATTTATGTAGATTTCCCCTGAAACTTACAAGTCAATTAAGTGATAGAACTGAGATGGGCACACAAACTAGTTTAATTCCAAAGTCTATAATGCTTTATTTCCTTTAATTGTAAAGCCTAATTAAATTTGAGAAAGGATATAATATAGTAGGAACTGTAGTGAAAAAATATTTTCTCTGAGTATGAAGATTTACTCTCATTAAAAGCTTTAAACTGGTATGAAAACTTTTAGTGGACTGTAATTACCAGTCCCCACCCTTATACTCCTCAACAGTAATTATCTAGAAGTGAATGTCAAGCGGAATGATTTTAGTCTTTACATAAATTATGTCAACAGCAATTTCTCAATAAACTTTTCTCTATTAAAAATTATAACACTTTCCATTGAAAAACACTCCCTACTCTTCTTTCCTGCTTTATTCTTCTTAGCATACATTGCCATTTTACATCCTATAATATTGATGTTTGTTCATCATTTTCCCCATTAAGGATGTATGACTCTCAAAGGCAGGAATTGCTCATTGTAGTATTCTCAAAACCTAAAGTGGTGGTTCACACATAGTAAGTATGACTGTTTAAATCCAGATTTGTCAGTTTCTTTGGATTAAGAAAAGCCTAGAAGATTAGTAATGCACAGACCTGGATGTCTCTGGGTGGCTCATGACTTGATACTATATATGGTCTCAGGCCACTTCCTCTCTTGCACTGTTCTCACACTGTTTCCTGACCACAATGAACTAAGAATCTTTGTTCTGCTGGATGCTTCTGCCTTGATGTTTTTGTCTTGGTGCAAGCTAACCAGGACTATACCCACAGCCATGAATTAAATCAGACTTTCCTTTCATTAAGTTGTAGGCATTAGGTATTTTGTCTCAGGAACAGGATAGCTGACTAACGAGGTATGCTTCTAGTAAATGTATTTTGGATAACTGAATTTAAAAGTTTCTGCTTGGCTTCTGGCAGGGAAGCTCTCTAAAGAATATTGCATACTACTTGCCAATTTTTTTATATTCCTATATTTCTGGTATTTTCTTGGGTAAGTAATGGAGATTATATTAGTTTTCCATCACTGTGATGAAAAATCTGAGATAAACTAGTTATAAGAAGAAATACTTATTTTGTCCCATAGTTTCAGACATTTCAGGCTTTCGTCACTTGAACTTGTTTTTCACCTATCATGAGACTACCTTCTGACAGGAAGCATGTGATAGAGAAAGCTATCTCATAATGACCCAGAAGCAAAAAAGAGGAAAGTTTCAACATCCCAATATCCTTTTCATGGACATACCCCAATTGCCCTAATATCCTTTCATTAGACTCCACAACTTAAAGTTCCTACCAATTCCTGATAGCACCATATGGGCTTTGGAGGCATTCTTATCCAAACCATAGCAAAGATAAAATTGATCAGTGTGAGTGTTAATCACTATATGTCAACCTACTTGGATTAATATAAATTCCCATGAGATTAGTAAAGCATACTTCTGGGTGTGTCTGGGTTGGTCATGGCAGTGACAATTGGATATTATATATCCAATAGGATATTATATCTGGTTCTTTTTTCCTCTGGCACTGTTCCTCTTTTCTGTTTTGCAGCCACCAGGAACTAAACATCATTTTTTATTATTTTATGGAAAAAGGTTACAACATTTCATAACATAATAATAGGAGAATAACAATAGAATATGTTACATGTTGTTACCTTTAAAGTAGTTGCTTAGGGTATGAGATATTGGCATAAAGATTTCTCCAACTGATAGATATTAGCACAAATCTTCCCTTTTAATAAACTAAGAACCAATAATAGTATAACTGACTTGCGTGTTTTCTCTTTTCATTACTGTCCTGTCCCCTTTCATCCATCCTAGTTCCCTTTTCCTTTTGAACAATTTCTTCTCATTTCACAATATCTATCGTACATTTTGGAACTTACTTACTCTTTCAGTTTCTCAAACCAGAGACAATATGTTTAAACAAATGAGTCTGATTTATTTCACTTACCAGTATGGTCTCAAGTTGCATCCATTTACCAATAGAAGTTTCAAGTTTATCCTTCTTTATGGCTGGGTAGTACTCCATTGTATCTTTATATATTAAAAAGCCACATAGTTTTTATTCATTCCTCAGTTGATGGTCTTTTGGGTTGTTTTCAAGATATAGCTCTTACAAATTGTGCTGCTATAAACATGGGTGCACATATGTTGCTGTGGTATGATGTTTTTAGTGCTTCTGGAAAGATAGCCCAAAAGGGAAGAGCTGAGTGGAATGGGACCACTTATCCTTGTTTTTTGAGAAATATCCACACTGATTTCCACAGCTGTTGTACGAGGCTACACTTCTACCATCTGTGGAGAAGGGCTCATTTTTTCCTCACAGACCTGCCACCATTTGTTATTGGTTGATTTCTTGATTATAGCCATTCTTTTAAGAGTGAGATGGTGTCTCAGTGTTGTTTTAAATTGCATCTCTTGAATGACAAGTAATGCTGAATATTTTTTCATATATTTATTTGCCATTTCTATCTCTTCAGCTGAGCAGCATATATTCATCTCAGCTGCCCATTTTTGGATTGGGTCTTTTTGTTTGGGGGATCTGATTTTTTTCAATTCTTTATATGTTCTAGATACAAGTCCTTTGCCTGAGGGGCAATTGATTAAAACATTTTCCCCTCTGTGGGCTTTCCTTTCACTGTGTTGGTGATTTCTTTTGCTGTGCAAAGTATTTTTAATAAGAATAGAACCCATTTGTTGATTCTTTGAAGTATTTCCCATGCAGTCTGGGTTTTCTTCATGAACTTTACCTACACCTATGTCTTCAAGGTTTCTACTTACTTCCTCTTCGATAAAGCCATAACAGGAGGCATCAGAATCTCTAACTTGAAATTATACTGAAGAGATACTGTGATAAAATAAACATGATACTGGCAAAAAGAAAAAAAAACAGACCTGAGGACAAGTGGAACAAATTAAAAGATGCAGACATAAACCCAAACACACTCAGCCACTTTATCCTTGAAAAAGGGGTGAAACATGTTCACTGGGAGAAAGATAGCCTCTTCAATAAATCATGCTGGAAAAACTGGCTTTACACATTTAAAGGCCAACACCAGTAACTAAAGAATGAAGTGAACTCTGGAAAACTTGGATTCTAGGCAGCTCAAGGAAACTGGAAGAGTGCAGGTGGAGTAGATAGGCAATCTGAAGGTTTTAAGTTTTGACAGTGAGGTTGAGCTGTGCATATATACTATTACTACCTTTCTATACAGAGAAATGACTGTCAGATTCCTTAAACTTAGTAGTTTTAGCAACTGCAGACATTCCTCATTTAATGACCTGCTTGTTTAATGACAGTTCAGACTGAAGATTGAAATGTGTTGTTCCTACTTATCACTCGCTTCTTAAACTTATGATCTGTTTTTTCTTGGTACAGTTCTGTACACCTTGCTTGTACAGTCTCAGTGTATTTTTTGTATAGTACACTGTGTTTATACAGTATTATAATTTTTGATGATTGTACTGTAGAATACCATAGTTTTTTGTTCTGTTACATATTACTGTAATGCATGTAAGTTATGCAAATAAAAGCAAAGTCATCCAGTTGGAGTTTCCTTTGATGATTCCTTTGTTCTGAATATTGTAATATATAATTCCTGATTTAGTGACCAACTCAGGAACAGAAGTTGTTATTAAATGAGGGATGTTCATAATAAGTTAAGCAAGCCAGAAAGGAATAAAAAGTAGTAGAGATAGTGTGAAGGCTGTAATCATTACTTTGATTATTAGTTGAAGTATATGAAATTTCTTAGAAACCACATGTTGTAATCCACATGACAAAGTTTGGAAAAAATACATGACATGAGATTTAGAAGATGACAGAGCAGTGTGTTCCATCAACTCCACTTCTCCAGGTTACAATGTCTAAAGTTTGGAAGACAGTGGCTTGTAGAGGAATCAAAGTGGAAGGAAGTTACATGGAAGCCAAGAGACAACTGACAATGGAGAAAAACCATGAAGTGAGATGGAAGAAATAGATCACATTGCAGAGGAGAGAGGATAACCACTACAGACCACATCACCACTGACAGCAGCTGGCCAGCCATCAGTTGAGAAACAAAGTGAAAAAAAATTGCACTTGTGGAGAACCAGAGAAATGCATTGGAATGGAGAGAATCAGTGGCAGTTGGAATCAGCAACAAAAACATAGGATACTGCTTCCAGACTGGCCTTCCACAGTCAACAATTGGTGAATGACTTTGGTAAAGCACCTTGCTGCCAAAATCATGGAACAAGAGCTGGTGGGGATGCCATTGTATGGAAGGGCTGAGTGTTTGAACCTGGGTTCAAGTCCCCAAAGT
The DNA here is from genome assembly GCA_004027295.1 of Dolichotis patagonum. Taxonomy (NCBI): domain Eukaryota; kingdom Metazoa; phylum Chordata; class Mammalia; order Rodentia; family Caviidae; genus Dolichotis; species Dolichotis patagonum. The sequence continues at coordinate 30,036 of PVJX010014524.1, read as the reverse complement.
TGATGGGAAAAAGACATCCATGAGAGATAACTGGTGGTTGGAGAGCAGGCTATAGGAATCTCCGTTGAAGGTTTAAGGTTGGTGAACACAGACCCAACTCCTTTGGTCAGAGGTCAGGTTCAGCCCGAGTTATATAGGATTAGAAAACCCCTGGAATCTTATTTTCACTGTATGAGGATGTGTGCACTCAACACCATTCTGAGGGCAGGCTGCCACCTTGGACATCCAAAGTTAATAGACATACATCCTGTCTTGAGCTATGATTTTAGTCTTAGGCTTAGAAAATAAACCATGTATCCAGAACAATATAAAATCCTCCTATTATTTATTTTATTGTATTTAAAAATTTTTTTCTTTTCCTGTTTTCCTCTTGTTCTCCTGTCAATTTCTATTCCAATATTTTTCCTTCTTTCTTTTCTGACTCTCTCTCTCTCTCTCTCTCTCTCTCTGCCTTCTCTCTCTGTGTGTGTGTGTGTGTGTGTGTTACTCTTGACTTTTTCTTCCAATATAGATTTTATAGCAAGTAACAGAATTCTTTACTGTCCCTTTAAATCCCTCCTACTTTTATCTTTTTACCTAACTTATTTCTCCTATTTCTTATTCTCTATCAATGTTTCTTTTCTTTCCTCTTCCCTTTTCCTTTGTCTCCCTTTAACTTTTGCTTTAATATTTATATAGGTCCTAGAAGCTTTCCCCATCTCCATTTCTTCCTACCCATTTTGCACTCAAGTTTTCTCTCTTAACCGCATTTAAATATATAAAATACTTTTAAAATCATCAAGAACCATTGAACTCCTCCTAATTCCTCCTTCCCACACCACATAGCAGAACACTAAATTTTTGTCTTCACTTTACCCCCTCTGGCATTATTCGGTCCCCAAATCCCTGAGTTTTAGATAACTGTTTCTGTAAAATCACCATTGAATGCCAATTTCATCATTAGAAGAGGTATAACTGTTGCATTTAGTGCATATAAGCTGTGGTGAAATATTTGGAATGTTATGATGATTACACTACAACAATGGATTTCTTCTCTACACTAAAAGAAAACCTTAAATAGGGTCTTATGGTATGTTATTTCTCAACCATTCCTGATCGATACTACTGTGATGGAGTGACCTATTACTACTGTAGTCCATTTGATTGCATCAAAATAATCCTAACTCAGTTACAATTTTGTTCTAGTTAGTCTGTCTGTATACTGATTCCAGCATCACACGCAAAGAAAGGGGCAATAAGAGTTACTATCCCAAGAGCTTGGACTGTATCAGATGCTATAAGAATGCCTATAACCTGGTGGAAAGAAGTCCTGCATTTGAGTTAACCTCAGTACTGCTGTGGAAGGCTCAGAAGAGTTATTGGGGTCTCAGAGCACTCAGACCCACCGGCAAAGAAGCTACTTCATAAGCAGATACACAAGGAGCTGGGGATTTATCTCAGCAGCATAAGTACCTGCCAAGCAAGTGCGGTCATGAGTTCAATCCCCAGTACCAACATAAAAAAACAAAACAAAACAAAAAAACCAAAAAAGACAAAGAAAAACCCAAAGACCAATAAGGTCTCAAGAGCTCAAAGAAAATATAATTAAATAGATAATGGATATAATAAATGAAACAGTCAAAGAGTTTACAGAAAATACTACTAGCTAGCTGAGCTAAACAAAATGATACAGAACATGAATGTCCAATTTACAAAGAATTAGTCTGTAAAAATGTTCTAAACATAAGCACATATGCAGTGTCTCATTGGAATATTTAATCTGTGTGCCTATCAGGCATCTTAGAGGCATATGTTTTTCTTGATTTATTTAGTAATTGGGGTTATGCTATGTCCTTTTATGTTTTTTTGTTTGTTAGATTGTTAATTTTGTTTATTTGTTCTCTTCCATTGGCTATGTTTTAATAAATTTCTAGGTTATCTATCTTGTTTCCATTTCCTATCTAGTTTATTCATCTCAAACCCTGATACAATATTATTAATATATTTTGTTATTCTTTTTCCAAATGAATAAAGTCCTCTTCCTAAGTTGTTAAATTTCCCATACTTAGCTTCGGCAGAGTCATTCCTAACTTCAATCCTCCCCATTCTAAGACTTTGATTCTTCGATATTTTGACTATCTTATTGGACTCTTTATCTACAGGTTCTAAAAACTGTGTGACTTTCCTCAACCACAAAGTAAACCTCCTTTCACTGGTGTCTTACTGTTGGTACCACATATACCCCCCTGAAAACTCTCAATACTCACTCTAACTCAATTAAAATACTCCAGTAGAACCAAACCCCACATCAATTTTTTTCTTCTCATCTACTACCATTTCCCTCTTTAAACCTCCCCCTTAGTGTTCAACACTCCTCATCAAACCACCTCCCAGTCTCCTCACCTCACTTTACCTACTACATTGCAGAACAACTATAAATAATCAACTATCACAGCTTACATAGAGGATAGACAAAGGAGAGGGAGTGTAATTGCAAGAGCCATCATACAGAGGACTTTTAGGATTCAATCTGTTGTTGCTGTTATAACCCAAAGTAATCCATTTGGAAAAACACAGCAAAACAGTCCAAATCACTTATAGTAAATAACAGGAGTAAATACTAGCACTGTATATACAAAGCTGAACATTTTTCATGGGGACGTAGCATCTTACTAAAACTTTCTGTACAAGCCACAAATGTTCCTCATTTCTATAGTTCTCAAAAAAGAAGGGGAAAATATAGGTATATGTACCATATACATACGTATCATATACATGTATATCACATATATAAAAGATACATATCATGTATAAAAGATACATTTATCATACATACATATGATACATATACATAAAACACACCACTGATTCACAGAGAATATTCTTGATTTCTCCCAACTCTCCCAAGGTAGAGCAAGTGTTCACAAAGTAAGGAAAGAAACAAACAACAGGTAGCAGAAATGTATGTATAGTGCATAGAAATAACAAAAAATAGGTGAATTCAAAGAAGAAATGAAGCAAAATTCACACCAATTTCACTCAATATGACTTTGGTGAATTTTGGGAAAATAGATGAAAGTCTGGATGAACCATGTGAATGACAGATTCCACAAAGATATGGAATAATTCACAAGATGTCAGACAAAAATACCTGAAAGAAAAAATTGCATAGAATTCACAAATTGCAGAGGTGACCAATGTAAACACAGAATATTATATATTGAGGGCAAAATAATGAGTTAGGATGAAAACTCAAAGAAACCAAAAAGAAAATAGTAAGAGAAAATTGTTCAGCAGCTACTAGGTGAAAATAAGACCAATGCAAAGCTAACTGGAATTACAGAAAAAGTAAAAGATAGAACACATAGATTTACTAACATGCTTATGGAAGTCATATAAGAAATTTTCCCAAATATCAGAAAATAGCATTTTTTATTTTTTACTTTTATTTTGAAAATAATAAAACCAAATGAGAAAAAACCCCCAAAACCAAAATGGGGTCATTCAAAACAAAAGGTTGGACACAGTATGTGATTAAAACCACAATACAAGGTGATCTACAACAGTTACCATGATGTCTCTTGCTATCTTCAATAGAATTGCCCATATCATAAGGTACAAAAAAATTGAACATAGCAGTACAGAACAAAATCAATACAAACAAAACATTGGAGATATTATAGGATTTCAAAAGAGGATAATAGTCAAACCAGAATGGGTATCATAGTAAATCTTATTGTCTTCAGAGTAGTTGCCTATAGTCTCAGACTTGATACTATCAAACATAACAGATTCGAATAAAATCAGTCAAGACAAGATGGTGATCAAACAAAATAAATTCAAATAAAATCAGTCAAAACAAGGCAGATAAGGCAATACAGGGTTTCAGATTAAGTTAATAGGAAATTAAAAATGTTTACTGTAATATATCCTGCAATCTTTGGAATACCTATGCCCACAAATGTAGTACCAGTTGACTAACTGGAACAGAATATAGCCAAACTAAACAGAGTGATGAAAGAAATACGGGTTTCAAATCATAATACAAGATTAATAATGTCCTCTGCCTTCCCTATTTAGACAATTCCTCCCCTTCACTTTCCCAGGGTACATTGTACATTTTGTATCCCACTAACTCCTTTAGTTTTTAGATTAGGGAGGCAATCTACTATTTACCTAAGTGGTTCTGAAAAGTTTTATGCCTGAAATTGGTCTCAAGTTGTATCCATTTACCTACAAAAGCCTCAAGGTTTTCCTTTCTTAGAGCTGGGTAGTTCTCCAATGTATAAGAATATTATGTCTTTCCAATCAATCTGCAGCTGATGGTCGACCTATATCCACTTTTTTTCTGGTTCCCTGTCACATAGAGCATTATTTTCTCATCTTTCACTTTCAATCTATAAACCTTCTTTCAGGTTAAATATATTTGTTATACAGAGCATCTTGATGGACCTTATCTCCTGATCCTCTCTGTCTATGTTTCTTTTTACACTGTGTTAGTGTATTGAGGCTATCCATGTTAGTGATTATGGCCAAAATTCTCTGCCTCATCTCTGCCATGCTATTTTTCTACCATTGGTTGTCTACTTTTCCCCTTCATTCCACTGTCTGCCCCATTCAATCAGCCCCCTCTGCCACTGTTCCTAAAACCATGGTCTTTTTTTCCTCTCTCTCTAGAATGTCCTTCAGTATTTTTTGTAGGGTTGGATTGATGGTTGCAGACTTCCCCAGTTCCTCTTTTCCATGGAAGCATCTTGTTTTTCCTTTAATTTTGAGAGAGAGTTTTGCAGGGTACATCAATCTGGGTTGGAGGTTATTTTCATGCAGGGCTTGGATTACTTCACCCCAAGCTCTTCTTGATTTGATGGCTTTTGTTGAGAAGTCTGTCATGATTCTGATAGATTTTCCTTTATAGGTGATCTGGTTCTTTTCTCTGACAGCTTTTAATATTCTATTCTTGTGTTGAATTTCTGGGATCTTGATTATTGTATGTCTGTATTGTATGTAGGTATTGTATTATATTGATTATAGTTGGCTGGAGTTCTGTATGCCTCATATATCTGAATATCATCTCCTTTTCCTATGGTTGTGAAGTTTTCCTTAATTATTTCTGTAAATAGCCTTTGTATTTCATTTGTGTTTACCCCTGCTTCTTCACTAACAAATTTTTATTCTTAAGTTATATATCCTTTTGTTATGTTCTAGCGTTTGTATTGTTACTTCCTGGATCCTTGTTACTTTTAAGAGATCTTTCCTTTCACAATCACACATTGCCAACCTGTCTCAAGGTCTGATAGTCTATCTTCAGTTTTTTCAAGCAGTTTTGCCAGCTTTCAATGAAGATTTTAATTTCCTGATAATCTCTTTTTATCTTTTTCATGTAGTCTAGATTTTTTTATATTCTTCATTGAAGGTTTCTCTCCTTTTTCTATGCTCTTTCATTCTTCCATCTGTGTCTTCTTGAGAGTTACTTAGCATTTCTTTTATTATTTTTCTTATATCTTCCTTTACTTGTACTAGTATTTCTGTCCTGAGTTAATTTATAATGTCATGAAGATAATTCTTTATGTCAGATGCTGCTGTTTCAGGAACCACAGGTATGCAACCCCTGATCTCTTCTGTGTTTACCTCTCATTACCCAGTACTGTTTGGTTGGAGGCTGGAGACTTCCATTTATTTCTTCCTTTTGCCATATTTCTGGTTTCTTCCAGACAAGTGGATAATGGAGTTCCCAGAACTTCCTGTGTTGGCTACAGTTAGTCTGAAGTGTGCTGACTAGGGATTGCTACCCTCCTCAGTCTGATGGTGGCCACTGAAGTACAAGCAGGGTTGGGGCAGGCTGGCCCCTCCCTTCTGAGCTGGTCAACCACTGGGAGTCTTCACCGTGTTAGTGTGTGCCACGTGGATGCAGCTGGTTAATAATAGCTTCAGGGAGACCTTCTCCTTGGCTATTGGATCACGCACAGGGGCAGGACTCAGTTCAAGCAATTCTCACCATCTTCTCTGTGCTGAGTGGTTGACTGAAACTGCTGCAGTTCTGGTTCCAGGTTTGGCCTGCCCAACTTCAAAATGTCACCCGGCTAATCACCCACTACTGTGGGAGGACCAATTTCCTTGCACTCACCCGTGAGCCAGTACAGATCTCCAAGTTGGTGCTGTTCTTCTTTCCACTGCTCCCCTCTGTGACCACAACCTCCTACTGAGGCCCTTGGGCACACCAACCCCCAACTTCTCTGTGACTGTGACTGTGTCACTTTGGATTCCAGTGGCCTTTTGTACACATTGGGATGGGCTCCAGTGACAGCGTGTCTGGCTACAGCCTTCCGCCCACATTTTTCTTTTCTTCTTTTTTTTTCCCTTTATTTTCTTCCTTGGTTGAGAAGATCATATTCTTCCATCTTGTCTTCTCCAGGATGTTTTATTCCAGCATCTAAGCTGTTTCTCTCAGAAAGCTCTTTGCTTTGCTGCCTACTGAGCTGACATCTTCCCAGCTTCTTAAGAAAATAGTTTAAAATATAAGTAAATGATACTTATAGAACACAAAATAAATATAAAAAAGAAGCCTCCAAGTCATATCCTTTTTAAGTTGCCAGATGTCCAGCAATGAAAGAAAATTTTAAATGCAGCCAGAGGAAAAAAAAGTCACATACAAAGGCAAATTAGTTAGAATCACTAAAGAGTTCCTGATACAAACTCCAAAGGCCAGAAAGGATTGTAGTGAAGTAATTCAAGCCATAAAATCAAATAATTTCCAGTTCAGAGTAACTCATCCAATAAAGCCACCCTTTAAAATAGGTGGAGAAATAAGGTATTGCCATGCAAAAAATCATCTCAGAAGACATATGAGTCTTAAATCAGTCATTGAGAAAGTACTAAAGAATAGTCTAAAAAAACAAAACAAAACAAAAACAATGAATTATACACAGCTACAACCTCAGAGGAAACTAGTGAGGTTAATGGATAAATGACAACAGAAAATGTCAGGGAAAGTAAAACAAAGTCTTCACCATCAGATAAAAAACACAATGACAGTAAGTAATTAGCACACCAAAAATTGAAGAATGGAAAATATTTCATGCACGAGGACCCCATAACAAGTAGGGATAGCAGATGTGGTAAAGTTCAGGCTCAAACTGATTAAAAGAAACAGAATTTCACTACATATTAGTTAAAGGAAAAATCCAACAGGAAGACGTAACATTGGTAAACATTTATGCACCATATACTGCAGCACATATTTCCATAAAACATGAATTGCTAAAATTAAAAGATCAAATAAACACTAACATAATCATAGCAGGAGACAACACTCTATTTTCACAGAGATAGGTTAAGCAAAAACCAGTAAGGAACTATCAGAGCTGAATTACATCCTTGAATGTATGGACTTAATAGACATATATAGAGTATTCCACCGCTCTACAAACTGTATACATTCTTTTGAGGAATACATGGTGCTTTTTCCAAAATAGATAACACACTGGTCCACAAATCCTGCTTAAATAAATATAAAAGAATTGAAATTATCCCATACACACTATCATAAACCTGTGCAATGCAAATAGAAATCAATGACAGAGAAATTTCAGAAACAGCAAAAGCACCTGAAAATGTAAAAGCATACTCACAAACAACTACTGGGTCACAGAAGAAAATAAAACAAAACAAAAAATGAAATTTAAAAAAAATTCTAGAAGTTAATGACAATGATGATAAAGCCCACTAAAACCTCTCGAACAGTATGAAAATATTTCTGAGAAAAATTGAATGCAATCATTGCTCACATTAGGAAAACAGAGCAAGTTCAAGTATATAACCTGATGAACCATCTGAAGATACCTTAGAAATAACAAAAAACCAGGCTCAAACTGAAATTATTGAATGAAATTATAATGAAAGTGGAAATCAATGAAATTTAGACTTAAAATAGTTTAAAAATTCAGTGAGTTGAAGAGTTGCTTCTTTAAAAGAATGAATAAAATAGATAAGCCCTTAGTGAGACTTATCAAGAGAAAGAGAAAAAAGACTCACATCAGTGCAATTAGAAATGAGAAAGGTGAAATCACCATAGCCACTGTCAAACTCCAGAAGACAATAACTACTTCAAAATTTATATTTCAACAAAGTATCAAATTTTTTAATAATTACGTTTATTGTTACAATTTAGATATGCACAATGACCACATTCTTCACCGGGAATTTGTACCTGTACATGATAGATCTCAGTTCCTTTTTCCCCCACTCCCTTCCCCTCTTCAAACCTTCTTGCTCTCTGTATTTGCTGCTGTGACCATCTCAACTCTAGGCGTTCCCAGGGGAAAGGATGGTGAAAAGATGGGAAAATAAAGAGATGAAACATGAGGTCAGATGGAGTACTCTCTCCCGATGGGAGAAAAGAGACTGTTCAATCACTGTAGCACGTTTATTTATAAACTCAGGGGCATGATGTCAATTTCAATCCTACTGAATAGAAACTTGTCAGGCTGGCCTCGGTCCCTTGCGTTCAAGGAACTATAACAGCTTGTTAATGTGTCTTGCTTTGAGCTCTCTGTGTTTTTGGGCTGGCCTTGATTTGGTCCCACAGAGTGATCAATCTCCAGCTTCAGCTGCTCCCTACAATTTATAAAACTTTGTATCCATTTTATCCTTTTCCCCTATTTTTTCTTCCACCCCCAATTTCCCTTTCCCTTTGAACAATTGATTCCTGTTTCACATTATCTATTAGACATTTTGTTTCTTATTTACACAAAGTAGCAAATTTTAAAGAAATGGACAGGTCTCTAAATATGCACAAATGACCATAACTCACCCAAAAGATATAAATATGCTTAAAAACCCACTAACAAGCAATGAACTTGACATTATAATAAAGAATATTTTTTTAAAAAACCTCAGGGCCTGATGGATTCTATTAAATCTTTAAGGATATTATATCACCAATGCTCCTTAATCCTTTAAAAGAAATTGAAGAGCTTCCAAATTTATTTATGGAAGCCAATTTCATCACCCTGATCCCTAAAGCAGATAAAAACCCAACTAAAAAAGAATTTTATAGGCCAATCTTTGTAATGCACATAGATACAAAAACACTTACATGATATTATCAAATAGAATGCAATACATTATCAAAAAGATTATACATTTGATCAAGTAGGTTTCATACAAGAGATGCAAGGATAGTAGTTGAACATACATAAGGCAATAAATGTAAATCATCACAGTAACTTAAGCTAAAAATAAATTATGAAAAAAATCATTCTCAGTAGTTTCAAAAAAATGAAATACCCAAGAATTAACCTAACCAAATAAGTGAAAGACTTGTACAAAAAAGCAAAAAAAATTCCAACATAACAAACAAACAAACAAGAAACAAAAACAATGGTACCTGGAAAAGGAGATTCAAGAGAACATCAGAAAATGGAAAGATGTTCCCTACACCTGGATAAGCAAAACCAATATTGCAAAAATGTATGTATTATTAAGACTGTTACACAGATACAATGTAGTCACAATCATAATTCCAACAGCATACTTTACAGATCAAGAGAAAACAATTGACTTTTTCGTCTTTTTCTAGCAGTTTGTGGTACAGCATTAAGTTGTTTGTATGTGATCTTTCCATTTTCCTATTGTGGGAGTTTAGTGCTCTTAATTTCCCTCTGAAGACTGCTTTCATTTTGTCCCATAGGTTCCAATAATTTGTATTTCAATTTTTGTTCCATTGTAGATATTGTTTGATTTCTTCTGTGACCCACTGGTTGATAAAGAGTGTTATTTAATTTCCATATGTTTATGGGGTTTTTGTCATTAATTTCCAATTTTACTGTACTATGGTCAGATAATATGCATGGAATTATTTCAAATCCTTTGCATTGACTTAACCATGTTCTGTGAGTCAGTATATGATATATCTTAGAAAATGATCCATGTGCAGCTGAGAAGAAAATGTAATCTGATATTGTTGGGTGGAACACTGCACAAATCTAATAAGTCCATTTTTTTCACAAGTTTGATTTTGTTCTGTGATTTCTCTGTTGATTTATTGTTTGGTTGATCTTTCTCTTTGTGACAATGGGGTGTTAAGGTTCCCTGTTATAACTGTATTTTTGTTTATTTGCTTTTTTATGTCTAATAAAATTTGTCTTACATAGTTAGGTGCTCCCATATTTGGTTCACATGCATTTATGATTGTAACCTCTTCCTCTTAATTTTTCCCCTAACAAGTATGTGATGACCTTCTTTTTCTCTTTTGATCATTCTTGGATTGAAATTCATGTTGCCTGAAAGCCAAATAGTTATGCCTGCTTTTTACTGGGTTCCTGTTGCATGGAATATTGTTTTCCATCTTTTGACTTTTAGCCTATTCATTTACTTCTGAGTTAAATATGTTTCTTGTAGACACCATTTTGTTGAATTTTGTTTCTTAATCCACTCTGCCAATCTGTTTCTTTTTATTAGTGAGTTGAGACCATTTATATTTATGGGTATAACTGATAAGTACTGAATTATCACCATCATTTTGTCTTCTGTTGTTGGTTTTCTAATTTTTCTGTTTAATTGTTTGCTATGCTTAGTGGTTTCCTTTTGTTACTGTTCTTGGGATTGTAGTTATCTTAGTCTCTTCCTAGAGTGTCTTTCAGTACTCTTTGTAGTGTTGGTTTGGTGGCTATGAATTTCTTCAGTTGTTCTTTTTCATGGAAGGGTCTTATTTCTCCATCATTTTTCAAAGATAGTTTTGCAGGATACATGAATCTGGGTTGAAAGTTGTTTTTATATTATTTAGAGAAAAAAAGAAAAGCAGAAAAAAGGGTAGAAATAATTCAAAAAATAAGAAATCACTAGTTGATAAATTATACATTGTTATCTTAGAAGTAGTTGTTCAAGTTAGAAAATCAAAGCATAAAAAGTGGAAAGATAATCAAACAACAACATTAAAAACTATTCTGATTGATAAATTAACAAAAACTTAGTAGTATGGTTATATATCTTGCACACTTATACATACAGTTATATCCTATAGAGTAATTTCTTTCCCTTTCATTATTATATTATGATATCTGTTATACATTTTGGATATTGTTACTTTTTCAGTTATTTATTATTATTTTTTATACTAGAGAGATGATATGATATATACAATTGTGAGACTGCTTTACTTAACTTATGAAGATAGTCTCAAGTTGCCTCCATTTACTTATTAAAGCCACAAGATCATCATTTTTATAGCTGAGTAATATTCCATTGCATAAAAATACCACATCTTTTTCATCCATTCTTTGGTTGATGGGCATTTTGGTTGTTTACAAGATTTAGCTATTAAAAATTGAACTGCTGTAAGCATGGGTACACATATATCACAGTGACATGATCATTTCAATTTTTCTGGGAGAAATTTGTTTTCTTTCAGGACTTTAAATATTTCACTCCAAACTCTTCTTGATTTGATGGTTTGTGTTTAGAAGTCTACCATGATCCTGGTAGGCTTTCCTCTATAGGTGATCTGTTTCTTTTCTCTGACAGCTTTTAATATTCTGTTCCTGTGCTGAAATTCTAATATCCTAAGTATTGAATGTCTGGATGAAGAATTATTTTGGTTATGATTAATTGGGTTTCTGTATGCCTCACTTATCTGTTTGTCAGTTTGTCTTCCCACGTTTGGAAAATTTTCTGTTATTAGTACTGCAAATGATCTGCTCAGGTTTGTGTTGACCCCTGCTTTTTCACTGACACATATAAATCTTATATTATTTCTCTTTGCATCATCTTGCAGCTGTTGAATTGTTTTCTGGTTCCTTGTTATTTTTAAGAGATCTTTTCTTTCATGGTCATAATCTTCCATCCTGTCTTCAAGGTTTGAGAGACTATCTTCAGCTCCACTCAAGCAGTTTTGCCAGCTTTCAATGTAATTTTTAATTTCTGAAATATCCTTTTGAATCTGTTTCATGCATTCTAATTCTGTCTTAAATTGTTCATTCAAGGTTTCTATCATTTTGTTATGTTCTCCTATTTTTTTTTATTTAGATCTTTTCTAGAAACACACAGCATTTCTTTCATAATGTTTGTCATTGCTTTTTTACCTGAAAGATCACTTCTGACCTGATTTCCTCTATAACTTCATGGAGTTGTTTCTTTACTCCATTTGTTATTATTTCCAAAAGTTCAGTTGTGCAGTTTCTAGTGTCTTCTATTTCAGTGTCTCTTGGGTTTGTTATCAGTCTGCTGGAGGACTGAGTCTGCCTCTTGCTCTTTCATTTTGTCATTTTCCTGGGACCCGTGTGGTTGGTCAGGCACCCTCCTGATGGATTGCACTGGAATGCCATATTGCACAGAGTTTCTGTCTTCCAATATCCCCATAGCTAGCTGGGGTTCACTCCCAAACTATGATGCTGGATCCTTGTGCTCTGTGACCAGTGAGGCTGGCCAAGTGTTCTCCTGATGTACTGTGCTGGGTTGCTGGACTGGACAGAGGTTGAATCCTCTTGTTGCTAGCAGGGAAATACTCCAAGAGTTTGTTGCTGGGGTCTAGAACCTGGTTGAGTGGAGTTAAGAAACTCTGGCACCTCTGTGGTTAGTAGCGATGCATCACCTGTATGTCACCAGGGCCTACCCCCTGGTGACATGGAGTTTAAAACTTGGCTAAGTGGAACATAACCCTGTATGTGGAACTGCATGAATCTTGCCTCTGGCTGCGAGGAGTTCAGAGACTCTCTGAGCATGCAGCTAGCCAGTGCATGTCCCCAGCATACAATGCATTGACCTTGCTCCTGGCTGTGTGGAGTTCAGAACCTCCAGCACCTGTTGCATGGTTAGCTGGAACACAATGATGAACTATGGATCTGGTGTCTTGTGCTCTGAATGGCGGAGTTCAAATTCTCCAAGAGCCATCATTGCTCCCTATTGGTCAGCTCTGGGTCTCTGGGGTTCTGGACTGGACTGAGCTTGGTAACTCTGTTACCAGTGAAGTTAGCTGGGCATTCCCCTGATGGATTGTGCTGGGATGCTGGGCTGGGAAGAGTTTGAATCCTCTTTGTAAATAGCAAGGACACACACCTGGAGTTTAGTGCCAGGGCTTTATGGCTGTCTGGGTAGAGTTCAGAACCTTCAGGATCCAGGTAGCTAGGAGGATCATGATCCCAAGTGTGGTTGGGTTGAATTTTACTCTCTTTTGTTTTGTTTGAGTATGTCAAATTCATGGACAGGAGCAACTATTTCAAAGATAGCAAGATATATTATGGCAGCAATGTTGGATTTACTATTGGCGTGTTCTGAACTCCTTTATTGCATCCATTATTCTGTTTTTATTGTTTCTATTCTTTTCTATTCTGTTTGATTTTTACAGTGTCCAAAGGTAACTGCACCTATTTTAAAGATATCAAAACCATTATAGTACCTGTCATTGATTTTGTGAAGTTTTGAAGTCTTGTATCATTTATACTGGCTTGTTTTGATTTTTGATTGGTTTTATTCTGTTATATCCTCTTTAAAATAAAATTTAAAAAAAGAAATTCAAAAGAAACTAATCACCTATGAAGGAAAACCTTTCTGAATCACAGAAGATTTCTCAACAAAAACCTTCAAATAAAGAAGAGCTTTGAGTGAAGTGTTTCAAATCCTGAAAGAAAACAACTTCCAATCCAGATTGATATACCTTGCAAAACTATCTTTCCAAATTAATAGAGAAATAAGATACTTCCATGAAAAGAACACTGAAGAAATTTATGTCCACAAAACCAACACTTCAAAGAGTACTGAAAGATATTCTAGAAGAGACAAAGATGATTACAATCACAAGAACAACAGCAAAAAGAAACAACCAAGCAGGGCAAACACTTAGCAAAGTGAAAAAGTAGAGAACAAGCAACAGAAAGAAAACATGACAAAGATTAGTCAGCACATATCGTTTTATCCATCAATGTAAATGACCTCAACTCACCAATAAAAAAAAACAGACTGACAGGGGATTAACAAACAAAATCCAACAATATGCTGTATACAAGAAATGCATTTAACTCAAAAAGAAATGCATAGACTAAAATTCACATAATGGAAAACAACACTCTATGAGACAACCCCAGAAAAAAGTGGGAGTAGCTATCCCGTTTGCAAACAATGCGAACTTCAAACCGACAATGATAAAAAGAGATGAAAAAGGTCACTACATACTTGAGAGGGGAACACTTAAAGAGGAAGAGATTACAATAATAAATTTATATACACCAAACATGAGAACATTCAGCTATGTATGACAAATCCTAATAGCAAAAACCAAATAAGCAACAACACAGTTATAACAGGGGTCCTTAGTACTGCAATGTTACAGACACATAATAACAAAACAAAAAAATCAGCAAAGAAATAACAGAATTGAATCAAAGTTGTGAAGAAATGGACCTAGTAGATGTGTACAGAGTGTTCCAACCAACAACATCAGAATATACATTTTTCTTGGCTGCACACATTAAATTCTCCAAAATAGACAATATACTAGCCTATAGAACATGCTTAAGAACATGCATAGGAATTGAAATAGCCCCATGCATATTATCTGACCATACAACAATAAAATTGGAAATTACTGACAATAGAAATCATAAGGAACTCATAAATACTTGGATATAAATTAACACTCTCCTAAACAACCAATGGCTCACTGAAGAAACTAAAGAAGAAATTCAGCATTATCTACAATAGAACAAAAATACAAATACAACTTACCAGAACCTGTGGGACACAATGAAAGCAGTCCTCAGAGGGAAATATATCGTGGTGAATTCCCACATTATGAACTTGGTATATGAACACAAATAAATGACTTAATGCTGAATCTCAAACTTCTAGAAAAAGAAGAGCAACTCATGCCCAAAGACCAAAGAATGGAAGAAATTATAAAGGTCAGAGCAGAAATTCATGCAACTGAAACTAAGAAAATTTTACAAAGAATTAAAGAATTGAAAGAAAAAGTAAAATGGACAAACCCTTAGTCAACCTTATCAAGAAGAGGATAGAAAAAGCTCAAATCCATGCAATAAGAAATGAAAAAGGGTGAAATCACTACAGACCTTGTGGAATTCCAAAAGATCACTATTACCTATTTTGAAAATCTTTATTCTCATTTTTTTGGTAGCACAGAAGAAATGGACATATTTATAGAAAATATCAATTAACAAAGCTGGATAAAGAAGATGTAAAACTTCTTAAGAACCCATTTCAGTTGATTAAACTGAAAATGTAATTAGAACATTACCAATAAAGAAAGCCCACAATCTCATGGATTGATTGCAGAACTGTACAAGAAATTTGTGGAAGACTTAATGACAACACTCCTCAAACACCTCAATGAAATGAAAAAAGAAAGTCTCCCAAGCTCACTCCTGCAAGTAAGTACTATTTTAGTACCAAAATTAAAAAAAGAACCAACCAAGAAAGAGAATCACAGGCCAATCTCCCTAATGAACATAAATGCAAAACATCTCAATATAATACTGGCAATCAGAATGCAGCAGATCATCAGGAAGATTATACACACTAATCAAGTGAAATTTATTCCAGGAATTCAGGAATGGTTCAACATATTTAAATCAATAAACAAAATATGCCATATCAGTAAAGCCAAAGAAACACATGATCATCTCAATAGATGGAGAAAAAGCTTTTGCCAAAATCCAACACACATTCTTGATAAAAGCTCTACAAAAAATTGGAATAGTTGTTCTTTACCTCAATCTGTTAAAAATTACATATGATAAATCAACAGCAAACATCCTACTAAGTGGACAAAACTGAAAACTCTTAACCTGAAAACAAGAACAAGACAAGGATGTCCATTATCACCACTCCAATTCAATACAGTTCTGGAAACACTATCTAGAGCAATTAGACAATAGAGAGAAATAAAGGAATAAGAATAAGCAAGACAGAAATTAAAATATAATTATTTTCTGACATGATACTGTACATAGAATACCTCAAAAACTCCATTGAAAGATATCTAGATGTAGTAACCAAATTCAGTTATGAAGCTGCATCTAAAGTCAACACTCAAAAATCAATAGAATTCCTGTACCCAAACAGCAAACTCACTGAGAGACAAGTAATAGAATTCACACTCTTTACAATAGCATCAAAACAAATGAAAAACTTAAAAATCAATCTAACAAAGGAATTTAAAGATTGATACAGTCAAAATTACATTAGTCAGAAAAAGGAAATTGAAGAGGATTTCATCAAATGGAAAGGTATTGCCTGTTCATGGATAGGAGGAAAAAATATTGTGAAAATTGTCATTCTCCCAAAATTGTTACACAGATTTAATGCAACTCCAATCAATATACGATTAGCATACCTCACAGGTCTAGAGAAATCATTCTTACAATTCATCTGGAACCAGAAAGTCCTAGAATAGTAAAGGCAATTCTGGACAACAAAGGCAAGGCAGGAGGCATCACAATCCCTCACTTGAAGTTATACTACAAAGCTACTGTGATAAAATCAG
The DNA here is from genome assembly GCA_004027295.1 of Dolichotis patagonum. Lineage (NCBI taxonomy): Eukaryota > Metazoa > Chordata > Mammalia > Rodentia > Caviidae > Dolichotis > Dolichotis patagonum. The sequence continues at coordinate 13,565 of PVJX010014524.1, read as the reverse complement.
CACGATACTGGAAAAAGTAGACCAAATGATCAGTGGAATAGATGGGAAGATAAAACCACAACTACAAACATGTTCTGCCACTTATCTTTGACAAAGGTTGCAAAAATGTTCCCTGGAAGAAAGTCTCTTTAATAAGTGATGCTAGAAAAACTGGTTTTCCATAGGCCGGCAACTAAAACTAGATCTACACCTATCACTATGCATTAAACTAAAGTCAACCTGGATCAAAAATCTAAATATTAAAACTGAAACACTAGATCTCCTGGAAGACAAAGTAGGTAGAAATCTTGAATCCATAGGGGTAGGCAGATAATGCATGAACAAAAATCAAGCTGCATGGGAAATATTTCCCAAAATCAACAACTGAGATCTCATCTTATCGAAAAGTTTTGTAAGTAAAAAAAAAAAACCTCCAGAAAAATGAATAGAGAACTCATGAAATGGGAAAATATTTTAGTCAACTGTTCCTCAGACAAAAGATTTTTCTCTAGAACATATAAAAAATTTAAAAATATCAGGCCTCAAAATTCAAAGACCCAATCGAAAAATGGGCATCTGAGATTAATACACATTTCTCAGCTGAAAAATTCAAATGGCAAATAAATATATGAAAAAATTTTCATCATCATTTGTCAATAAATAAATTCAAATTGAAACAATACTTAGATTCCATCTCATTCCAGAAAGAATGGCCAAGATCAAGAAATCAATCAATAACAAATACAGGAAGGACTGCGGAAAAAGAAACTCTTCTGTTATGTTGATGGGGGTATAGCCTGGTGCAACTACTTTGGAAATCAGTGTGGATATTCCTCAGAAACCTAGCATTAAAGATTTCATTTGGCTCACCTATCCTGTTTCTGGGCATTTTCCCAGAAGAATTGAAAATATCATGCCACAGTGATATATGTGTATCCATGCTTATAGAAGCACAGTTTGTAGTAGCCAAAACTTGGAAACAACATAAATGCCTATTGACTGAGGAATGGATAAAAGAGATGTGGCATTTTTATACAATGGAGTACTACTCACCTCTAGAGAAGATCACATTCAGGCTTTTATAGGTAAGTGGATGTGACATGAGACCATACTCATAAGTGAAATAAAACAAAGTCACATGTGTAAATACCATATTGCTTCCCTTCTCATCTTGAGAAACCTTATGAATTGATGGGCTTTAATTTTCCTTTTTGTTTCTTTAGAAATAAATTAGAAACATCAGAAAGCACAGACATATAGTCAACCAGTTGTGGTTGATCTATTGCACAGCGAGGCAGAAATATATTTCCTATTAACCAAACAATACTGTCTGTTATGATTTGTGTCTAGATCTCTCCCCATAAATCTGTGTGCACTCATATCTGGTGCTTTTGAGAAATGACTGAATAACAGGGGTTTGACATTCATCAGTGGATTAGTCCACTGATATGTTTATAGCTAAATATGACCAGCAGACATTGATATAGAAGGAAATGTAAGCCATTTACTTGAAACCTCTGAAATGATAGCAACTGAAGTAAAGAAACAACTCTATGAACCTATAAAGGAACTTAGAACAGAAATAATCCCCTAGATAAAACAAGAAATGATAAACATAATGAAAGAAATGCTGCACACACTTAAAGAAGATATAGCTAAAAATAGCAGAACACAGCAAAAAAAGCCTGAAACATTGAATGAGCAATATAAGAAAGAAGTATGATGTACGAAACAGATTCAAAGGGATATCCAGGAAATAAAAAATTCATCAAAATCTGGGAAAATGCCTAAAAGAATGTGAAGATATACATTCAGACCTTGAAGAAAATATTGCAGCTAGTGAACAGGAAAGGAAAAGTCTTTTGTAAACAACAATAAATCAGGAAATAATATTTCTACCATTGCAAAATGATGCAAAGAAACACAATATAAGATTAATAGATGTAAATGAAAAAGATGACAACAGAAATTATATAAAAAGACTATTTACTGATGTAATAGAAGAAAATTTTGCAAATATGGGAAAGGAAACTGACATACAGATAAGTGAATTGAAATGAACACTAGTGAACCATAACCAAAATAAATCTAGACTCAGACATATAATAATCTATATCCCAGAAATTCAACATAACAGAATATTAAAAGCAGCTAGAGAAAACAAACAAGTTACCTATAAAGCAAAACCCATCAGACTCACAGCAGACTCTTCAACACCGACAATAAAATCAAGAAGGGGGAGTAGTTCAAATCCTAAAGGAAGTGAAGTAGTTCAAGTCCTAAAGGAAAATGACTTCCAAACCAGATCAATGTACCCTGCAAAACTGTCCATCAAAATCAATAGAGAAATAAGATTATTCCATGACAAAGAAGAGCTGAAGAACTTCACGACTACCAAACCAACCCTGCAAAACATACTGAAACATATTATAGATAGACATGAAAATAACTATGACTTCAAGATCACCAACAGAAAAAAAAAACCAACAAGAAAGGCAAACAATTAAACAGAGGGGAAAGGTAAAGAACGAACAGCAGAAAGATAACATGACAAAAATAAGTCAACATATATCAATTATAACCATTTACAGTAAATGGCTTCAATTAACCAATGAAAAGAAACAGACTGGCAGAATGGATCAAGAAACGACATCCAACCATATGTTGTATACAAGAGACCCACCTAATCCAAAAAGAAATTCACAGAGTGAAAGTCAAAAGATGGAAAATAGTATTTTTTTAACAGGAACCCCTCCCTAAAAGCAGGTATAGCTATTCTGTTTACAGACAATGTGAATTTCAAACCAACAATGATCAAAAGAGTTAAAGAAGTTCACTACATACTGGTCAGGAGAAAACTTCAAGAGGAAGATATAACAATCTTTAAGATATGTGCACCAAACATGAGAGCACACAGCTTTATAAAACAAATATTAATAGAAATTAAAAATGAAATAAGCAATAACATAATTATAAAGGAATATCTTAACACCCCATTGACACGAAGAGACAGACCAAAAGGTAGAAAATCAGCAAAGAAATAAAGAGCTGACTCAAACCTGTGAAGAAAATGAGTGCAGAATTTTGCACCACCAACAACAGAATGTACATTCTTCTCAGCTTCACATGGGTCATTCTCGAAAACAGACCATATAGTAGCGAACAGAACATGCTTAAGTAAATGCAAAATAATTGAAATTATGTCATGCATATTATCTGTTCATGGTGTTATAAAACTGGAAATTAATGACAAAAGAAATTGCAAAAACTTTATAAACACATAGAAATTAAATAATACACTCCTGAACAACCAATGGGCCACAGAAAAAGTTAAACAATATGTACAAGTAAACAAAAATACAAATAACACTTAACAGAATTTGTGGGATGCATTGAAAGCAGTCCTCACAGGGAAATTTATGGCAGTGAATTCCCACATCAGGGAAACAGAACAAATACAAATAAACAACCTGATGGTACACCTCAAACATCTAGAAAACAAAGAGCAAGTCAAACCCAAAGCCAAGAGATTGGAGGAAATTATCAAGATCAGATTGGAAATCAATGCAATACAGGTTAAGAAAGGAAGATGTTAAATTATCATCATTTGCAGTTGACATGATACTCTACATACAAGACATCCAAAACTCCACTGAAAGACGTCTAGATGTAATAACCAAATTCAGTTATGTAGGTGGATACAACGTCAACACTCAAAAATCAATAGCATTCATGTACACAAACAACAAACTCACTGAGAGAGAAATAATAGAAGCCACACTCTTCACAATAGCACCCAAAAATTGAAATAATTAAGAATCAATCAAACAAAGGAAGTTATATATCTATTCACTGAAAATCACAGTACTCTCAAAAAAGAAATCAAACAGCATCTCAGAAAATGGGAAGACATTCCTTGTTCATGGATATATAGAACAAATATTGTGAAAATGGAGATTCCTCCAAAACTGTTATACAGATTTAATGCAACTCCAATCAAACTACCATTAGTATATCACACAGGTCTAGAGAAATCATTCCTACAATTCATGTGGAACCAGAAGAGACCTAGAATAGCAAAGGCAATTCTGGGCAACAAAGGTAAGACAGGAAGCATCACAATCCCTCACTTGAAATTATACTACAAAGCTATTGTGATAAAATCAGCATGTTAGTGCATTAAAAGCAGACCTGAAGATCAATGGAATAGATCAGAATATACAACCACAACTACAAACACACTCAACCTCCTTATCTTTGAAAAAAGGGCCAAACATATTCACTGGAAGAAAGATAGCCTTTTTAATAAGTGATGCTGGAAAAACTGGCTTCCCATATGCCAAAAACTAAAAATAGATCAACGCCTATCACCATGAACTAAACTAAAGTTAACAAAGATCAAAGGTCTAAACATTAAAACAGAAACACTAAATATTCTGGAAGACTATGTAGGTATAAATCTTGAAGGCATAGGTGTAGGCAGAGAATTCATGAACAAAAACCAAACTGCATGGGAAATACTTCTCAGAATCAATAACTGGGATCTATACTTATAAAAAAGTTTTTGCATGTCAAAAGAAACCTCCAACAGAGTGAAAAGAAAACTCAGAAATTGGGAATAAATCCTAGTCAACTCTCCCTCAGACAAAGGACTTCTGTGTAGAGCATATAAAGAATTTTAAGAAATCAGGCTTCCTAAATTCAAGGACCCAATCAAAAATGAATTCCTGAGATGAACACAGACTTCTCAGCTGAAAAATAAAATGGCAAATAAATACATGAAAAAATGTTCCACAGCAATGATCATTAGAGAAATAGAAATGAAAACAACAGTCAGATTCCATCTCAATCCAGAAGGAATGGCCAGAATCAAGAAAACCACTAATAACAAATGCTGGCTAGGCTGTGGGTAAGTGGAACTCTTCTGCATTGTTGTTAGAAGTGTAGACTGGTGGAACCACTGTGGAAATCAGTGTAGAGGTTCCTCAAAAAGCTGGGATTGGCAGTTCCATTTGATACAGCTATTTCACTTCTGGACATATTCCCAGAGGAACTGAAATCATCATACCTTAGTAATATATGTGCACCCATGTTTATAGCAACACAATTTGTAATAGCTAAATCTTGTAAACAACCCAAATGCCCATCAACTGAGGAAAGGATTAAAAGTGTGGTATTTTTATACAATGGAATTCTACTCACCTATAAAGAAGGACCACATTGAGGATTTTGCAGGTAAATGTATGTGACTTGTGACTATACTCATAAGTGAAATACATCAAACTGACATGTGTAAATACCATAGTCTCCCTAGTATAAGAAACTGATAGAGTAAATAATATACAAAATCTTCAATAAATATTGTGAAAGGGTAAGAACTGCTCAAAGAGGAAAAAATAACTATGGAAAAGGAGAAAAGAAGGAAAAGAAAAGAAAAAAGACATAAATTTGTATATATACACTTAAGATAGCTAAGATGATTGTACTACTAATTCTATTAGTTCTTGGTACAAAACAGTTAACATCCCTAGGATTAGATTCATTTTTCATGACTCTATCTGGTAATTCAAGTAAGACTTTTGAAGATAACTGTGCAAAACAACAAAATTTGTTATGTTCTTACAACATTGTTCTGAGAACCTGTGTTGCTATTGTTTTGGGCTCTTTTCTGAAGTTATTCATTTGACTCTTGTTTCTTGTTTTTATATTTTGTTTTGTCTTGTTATGTTTTTCCCTCTCATACAGAAAGGATAGATGTACATGTACAGGTTTATATATGCCAACAACTTCACCTTAAGTGTTTACAAGAATTGATTTTATTGTGTGTGATAGTATGAGTAGCTATTTGAAGAAAACTAGACATCATGATAGCCATTGATGATTTCCTACCATTTTTGTTTTGAAGTCCAATAATGCTCTTATTCTTTTTTTTTTGGACTGGGGATCGAACTCATGACCATGGGCTTGCCAGGCAGGCACTTATATAAATTGAGCTAAGTTTCCAGCCCCAGTGCTCTTACACTTGGTTTTGGCTGGCTTTAGTCTTTTTTCAATAATTTGACTTCAATATGTATGAAGGTATGGACAGCTATTTTTAAGAAAATAAGACACATTATATTAGCCAATATAGATTTCCTATTGTCTGGTTTTGAAGTCCAATTAGTTTCTCATTCTTTTGGTTTGATTTCTTTTATACTATTTTGTTTTCTATTAACTTATTGTGTGAAGGTATTGGCAACTGTGTCAAACAAAGTAAGAGACATTACACTGCTGATTTCCTGTTGTCTTTTTCTGAAATCCTGTGTTATTTGCATTTTTTGCTCTGATCTACCTTGTTATGTTTTGTTTTGCTTTGTTTTGTTTTGTTTTATTCTCTTTAAAATAAAAAAAATAAATGGTGTTGGTAAAACTGCCGATCAACATGCAGATTTAATCTGAATCTATATCTCTCACTAGATAATAAACCAAAGTCAATATGGATGAAAGAACAAAAGGTTAAGAAACTTAACCAGCTGGAAAACAAAACATGCAAATCTCTTGAAGTCATAAGCATAAGCAAGGACTTTTGAGAAAAACCCTGGTTGTACAGGAAATATGACCAAGAATCAACCAATGGGATCACATCAAATTAAAAGTCTTCTTCACAGCAAGGAAACAACCAACAGAGTGAAGAGACAACCTAAGAACAGAGAAAAGATTTTGCCATCTACTCCTCAGACAGAAGACTAGTATCTAGAATATACATTGAAAGAACTCAAAAATATTAGACCATCCCCCAAATGGGCATCTGCGATGAATAGACATTTTTCACATAAAGAAGTATAAATGATTAATAAAAGCTTGAAACAATGCTCAACATAACTGGCCATTCAAGAGCTGCATGTTGAAACAGCGGCACTGAGACTCAATTTCACTCCAAAGAGAATGGCTATCATCAAGCTATCAAACAACATGAAATGCTGGCAAGGCTGTAGGCACAAATGAACACACTTCTATGGTTGGTAGGAGTATAAATTGCTAAAGTTACTAGGAAATTCAGTATGGAGATTCCTCAAAAACTGAAATTAGTAGTTCCATTTGAACCACTTATTTATCTTTCACATATCTTTCTGAAGGTGTTAAAGTCATCATGCCACAGTGATCATGCATACCCATGCATATAGCAACATAGATTATAATAGCTAAATCTGGGAAACAGCTTATCTGCCCATCAACTCATGAATGGATACAGAAAATGTGATATTTATGTACAAAGGAATACTACTCTGCCACAGAGAAATAAAAACTGAAGACATTTTAAGTAAATGGATGTTTCTCAAGATTATAATCCTAAGTGAAACAAATCAAACCCACAAGTTTAAATATAGCATTGTTTTTCCTGTGGGAGAAACAATAAGTATAAATAATGAACAAAATAGAGGACAGACATTAGAAACAAGAACAAGTTCTTTTTAGAACTTGTTCAAATGGGAAGGGGAAAAAGTGTGGGTGGGAGGAGAAATGGAAGGGAAAAAGAATTGAAAGGAAAAAAGAATTGAAGGGAAAAAGTGGAAATAGTCTTTTTTAAATGGGGAAAGGGAGATGGTTTGGAAAGGAGTAAGGAGAAAGGGATAAAAATAATGGAAATGTGTTATGTGCATGTACAAATCACCATGATACACATGTCCATTATGTATAGCAAACATACTAGTAAAAAGTAATAAAAAGGCTAAAGGGCCCCTGTGGTACAAAAGAAACAATTAAGAGAGTGAAAAGGCAGTACATAGAATGGAAAAGAAATTTTTTTGCCAACTGTTCCTCAAAGGACTAACATCTAGAATATATATAGAACTCAAAACAATTACCCCAAAATGAAAGAAGCAATAAAAAATAAACATCTAGGGGCTTCAGGGTTTAGCTCAGCAGCATAAGTGCCTGCTTGGCAAACGTGAGGTCATGAGTTCGATCCCCGCCCCCCCAATAAATAAATAAATAAATAAATAAATAAAAATACATAAATAAATAAAATAAACATCTAAAATGAACACACTTCACAGCAAAAATAGTGTAGATGACCAATAAATACATGAAGAAATGCACAATATTTCTGGTCATTAGATAGTGTAAATTAAAACAACCATGAGGTTGCATCTTACTACAAAGAGAATGGCCATTATCAAACATTGTAACAAATGCTGTTGAGGATATGAGGGAAGAGGAACCTTTCTAGAGTGTTGGTAGGAATGTAAACTAGTATCACATTATGTAAATCAGTATGGAGATTCAATAAAAAATTAAAACTAGGGGTTCCATTTGGCTCAGCTATTCTCCTTCTAGATATGATCCTGAAAGTGTTAAAAGTATCATACCACAGTGATATATGCATACTTGTATTTATGACAACACAATTTTGAATGGCTAAAGCTTGGAAGCAGCCCATACAGATGCCCATCAATGGATGAATTGATAAAGAAAAAGTGATTTTTATCTACAATAAAGAAAGGTAAACTTGAGACATTTCTGAGTAAATAAATGCACCTTTAGACCATCAAGTTATGTAAAATAAATCAGACTCACAGGCTTAAATACCACATGGTTTCTGTTATATGAGAAAGCTAAGTATAAATAAACAACAAAATAAAAGATAGATAATAAGTAAAAATATAGGTTTTTTTTTCAGAGGAGAAGGGGCTCAAGAGATGGATGGAACGGGCGGGAGGGAAGGGAAAGTTGATGAAAAAAGGAATTGGGATGTGTTCTGTATATTCACATAAGGAATGAAGCATTATATAATACAAACATATACCCTGAAAAAGGAGAAAAAGAGGGAGAGAAGGGGATCAAAAGATAGATTCAGAAAGGTATGCCAGAAAGGTATAAAAAAGGAATTAAGATGTATTAAGTACCAATTTCCCCCAAAGAATGTATAAACATTGTGTTCTACAAATACACACAAATGAAAAAGAGCTTCAGATTACAGCATAAAGTCACATGCTCAGGTTTACTGAGGGAAAAGATTAGTAGACCTGGGATATGATCCTATATGCTTACTCATCTTCCAAATTAACTGTTGGCGTATTTTAATTGGTGAAATCTATAGAGGTGCAGAAAGAATTTTTGCTGTTAGAACTAAATCTCTCTTGCCACAAATTAGGCTCATTTCTTTTCATCAAACAATGACTTAAAACATCTTATAATTTTTATAGTAGATGGAAAGAATTCTATGAGCCAGTTCCAGGCTTTAAATTGTTTCTGTTACCATTCAGTCTAAATAGTTGACTGTTTTTGTGAATATGATCTTTGTATAAGAAAAAAATAAGGAAGGATGGAAGGAAGGGGTCATGGATAGAGGGAGGAAGCAAAGAAAGAAGCAAGGGAAAGAAGGAGGAGAAATTGTGGTTGAATACATGTTTCAATGCATCCTGTATTGAAAAATTATCATGAGATACACACTAGAAGTTACAAAGATTCAAAGCAGAGCTATTGAGTTAGTGGATAAAAAGGAACATTTATGATGTAACACATGGTTCATAACATAGGCATGTTTCTGATTGGGCAAATATGTGTGCTATACATGGAATAGCTTTAGATTAAGGTCAAATATACAGGTACATTAAGGAGCTGAATGTATTTGAAAAGCCTCAATGCTTCTAAGTTGTCCTAACTTGTTCACATGGCTCTATTAAATAGAATTTCTAGCTTTCTGCCATTGAATGATCATGGGCCTGGCTTAATGAATTGGAGTTACCAATTTTTCATCATGTCTGATTCATGAGCTCTGTCTAGATTCTGTTTAAAGCCTTCTTTATTCACCAAGGAGACTGTCTTCTGATCACACAACAAAAGAGAGACAACCTACTGAGAACTAAGTGGAAAATGAGGAGTTGTTTCTTCTTCACATCCGTTTTGGCTTCAGAGTGGATGCACATGCTTGAGGGCGTGTTTCGGTAAACTTTCCTCTCTTTCTCCCCCTAAGTTACTTAGTTGGCTTATCCCATGGTTATGACTCAGTTGGAAAAGTCCTCTTGGGTGTGCCTTTCTCTTTTTGGAGAGTGTTAAGAAGCAGAATAGGATTATTTTGACCAGGAGAAGACTAAGATTTGGGTAATCATTGCACTGTAACTGTTTCTCCTTGATAGCAAATCTTTTGGCTTCTAAGGGCTCTCACCTTTGAGTGTTTGTTAGGATATCAGTAGACACAATGAGAAATGAAATATTTTTGTTACTATGGGGACTATTGTGGACAAAATTTGGCGGCTTGTCTAGGATTCAGTTGTTTTTTTGTAGGGCACAGTTGAGAAAATGTCCCAATAGACCATCTCTAAGCATATGTACATACTGCTTCTCCTGCATAAATCTAGTTTCCCCCATAAGTGTGGTTTGGAGTTGATCTGCATATCCTAAGTGTGTGTGGGAAATCTAGTTTCCCCCATAAGTGTGGTTTGGAGTTGATCTTAGTACCTAAGAACCCTGAAGGACAAAGCGCAACATACGTAAGCTCAAAACAGTTCAGGAAAATCTCAACAGTCTAATTTAGATCTTTTAAAATAGTTACTTTAATGATTGCTCATTACTCATTTGGCTTTTATAACTATGGTCTTAATTTTCAAATCTCCCTCAGTGTGCTATGTAAGGTTCCAGGCACTATCAAACTTCTTGCACAAGTTACTTCAATATGTGAAGTCAGACTTCCCTGAGCTCATTTTCCTCTTTTACTTTTCTTCTACCTACACATTTTCCTTTCCAGAACTGGTTCCGGAAATAGGTAGAGGAGGTTGTTGTGCACTATGCTTTGAGGGGAAGGCCATCCGAGGCACTGAGGAAAGTCCCACACAAATGCTTACACTGCTGTATCTCATTGTCTCTTCCAAGAGCCAGAAATGCTTCCTGAGATTTTTTTCTTTGCAGCATGAAAGCTCTAGGCTTCTGTGTTTCTCTTTCCTTCCATGGCTGCCTTACCTGTATTGATAATGTATCCAGTCATACCTATCTAGCACCTCTAGTCCTATTTGTTTGTATCCTCTTGGTAACTCTGTCATAAACACTTAACACTGTGGTTGGGGCCCTATTATCTGACAATATATTTACTGGATATTAACTTTCTACCTAGGTATCCAAATGTCAACCACCTCTGGATAAGCAGTTTCTATATTCTATTCTATACCAATTATCTCATGCATACTAATAGGCCTTTAAACAAATGATTATTGAGACCCATTAGAAAATTCCCTTTCCTATTTTACAGATCAGCAGCGATTCAATATTTGTGCCTATTATGTTGTTAATTGTTATTCTGTGTCTTCCCACAATGGATGAGAACCTTGGAGATCCAGAAATGCCAGCTTTGATGGAAGAAAGATGTATCATATAGTCTTTGAAAGCTCATGGAAACTTTTACTCATCTGACCTTTTGGTGGCTTTTTGGACTAATGTAATTTTCATGGCTATTTATTGTTCTCTCCTGTTTACATTCTTAGTATCATTTAAATGTTTTGTTCACATTCTTTTAACTTGTCTTCTTGGCATTTGTACACTTTGGCTCCGATGACTGAGAAATAGGATGAATACTTTAGTATGCGACTTTCCTCTTTAGGATAGGTGAATCCTGGCATGATTTGTGGAGTTGCTGTTTTGGAGGTCCAGAATACAAACTATAATTCTGGTCTTCCCAGTATCTTAACCATAATATTCAGAAAAGACAATAAAAATGGGAGACAAAGCCCTGAATGGAGAGAGAGAACTACTCTTTGTCTTCTATTGAAGCAACATCTGGCACTATTCCTGACACAGTATGCATTCATAAAAGAATTTGTTAAATTGTTGAATGAATGAACAATAATACAAGTTGTAAATATACTGACTTAGCCCATTCATACAAGTAACATTGTCTGTAGGTTTTTATTAATGCATTTTTTGGTCCAAATACTCATCTGACCAAAGTAATAAATTTTCATTCCTTTATTTCTCCAATACACAGTATAAAATGTAGTCAATGCAATTAAAATCATTTGAATTTATTCCTAAAGAGAGAAGTGTTTTAAGCAATGTCAATCCTAAACACTTTTAGATGAAGTGATAGTTTATATTTATGGCATTCAATAAAATTTCTTGCTTTAAAAGAACATCATCCTTTATGAAGAATTGGATAGCATGAAGCTGAACTGAGATAGTAAGTAAACATTGGCTGGTGTTTCAACACAACTCAAATTCATGAGACACAATGTGCCTGGCCTTGTCAGATGCAGGAATCATAGAGCAGGAGACTGTTCCTGATGCCTATCAGCTATATTTAGTGGGCTGTAACTGCGGTGCAGGTCAGAACTAACTGGAAAAAGCATATCCTACTGTCTCATTAGACCTCTTACCCTGCTTTACGATAAAAAGACTCTTTATCATCTTGGTATTTTGAGCCATCAATTATCTTTTTTACTGAAGAGGGAACAGATTAAAAAACCTAGACCATGGACTAAACTTGAACTTGAATTTCGTGATTCCTCAATTCAGGATTCTTTGCTCTTCCCTGTGCTGCTGCTCTGACTATGATGACACTACTAACTTCATTATATTTGCTTGGATCTTATGCATTTCTGACCACAGAGATTTTGTATCTCTTTGACATCGTAACCACTAGTTAAAAAGTAGAAAATAATGGTCCATGAACCACCATCACTTACTTGAGAGATTATTTAACCAAAACTCCATGTACATATAAAGAAAACAAAAGTTAACACCTTTTCTCAGAGTATGAATGTCTCTACCAGTTCGACAAGGAGGACCAATCCATTTAGTTAACTGAATTAGAATATTATTTATCATTTTGAAAAGTAATCTGATATATTCTGTGTCCTCACATTTGCCTCAAAACAATTCTGAATACTTTTCTCTCATTAAGAACCTATTTAATAAGCAAATAATTAAAATAAAGAAGAAAGGACAAGAAACCAGAAGACATATTTGTGGAGACAAGGAAGGGGACAAAGAGAAAGGTGAAGGAAAGCAATGGGGATTAATGGGACTGAAATTGCTTAAGGTTTGTTAAATGCATGTGCTAACTTCCCAAAATAGACCTCACTTTCATGTAATATTAACATGCACTATTTTTTAAAAACCTAATTATCTTCAGAAGATTTTTCAGTAACCTCACACGATGCACAGGTGACTAACAAACACTACCTATTAGGTAAAGACACACTTGTATATACTTGTATATACTGTGGATGTATGTGACTAGAAAGAAGAGTGGTCAGTCAGATGTGCCAGTGCATGCCTATAATTTCAGCATGCATGGGAGACTGAGGTAGCTAATAACTTCCATTTTGAAACCCAGCCTGAACAAATCTGCAACTCAGTGACATCCTGTCTCAAGATAAAAAGGGTAAGAATATAGTTCAGTTTGAAGGCCTGGAGTTCAAAACTCAATACCACAAAAGGGAGAGTATTTAACGAGCTATGTATCAGACACCATTTCTACTTGTGAGGACTTCAGATTAAGGAAGGAAAGTTAATATTTGTGAAACCAGCATAGAACAGTGACAGAGTCTTAACATGGCTAAGTGATAGCATGTGCATTATGGGTTATGAAAACAAAATTATAACCTTAGTCTGTG